>JANAVB010039213.1:13526391-13627005 GCA_029216955.1 Iris pallida
GATCCAGAAATTAAATACAGGCCTACTCGTAGGCGATAATCTCTTTGGATATGTCCTTTCTTTTGTAGTAATTATAGGTTGGAAGCTCTCAATTCGAATATGGGGCAGCTTTTTGTTGTTGGTGGGTGGTGGGGGCGTCTCTTGGGTCTTCCTTACGATGATTTTGTTGATCGTGTCGTTGGCTGTGGTCGCTTCTGGCTAGCCTCCCTCTTGTTAAAGTGCTCTTAGAGTTATGCTTCGGTCATGACAGCTGAGTAGGAAGTATGTGCTACTGATCCTACGAGCCTCTGTATCTGGAAGCTAAGTCCGTTGTAAAACTTTTTTGCCTTCTGCTCTTCAGTCTGTATTAGGTCTAGGGCAAAACAACTTAAGCGCAAGAACTCCGTATTGTATTCTTCCACTGTCATACTGCCTTGTGTAAGGCAAATGAATTTGTCTCGAAGCTCCGCTTGTATTGTAGAGGGAATGAACATCTCCTTGAAGAGTTTAGAGAACTCTTTCCAGGTGACTCCGTCAAGGCCTAATCGCTCCTCTTCGGCTTCCCACCAATAATATGTATTGCCAATCAGCTATGTCCTGACGGTTATCATCCACTTCTCCTTGGGAAGTTCAACGGCTACCAATTAATGCTCGATGTTGGTGAGCCACGCATGAACTTCGATAGGGTCCTCATTTTTGTTGATTGTTTTGATATCATTTTCCTAAACTCGAAATCGATCCAATCTTTGGCTGATAAGCTGGCAGTGTCGATTGTGCCAAGGCTGTCACTATGCTTTCTCTTAGCACTTCGATCTACTGTTGTTGGGTCTTTTGTTGCATTAGGTGTTGGGCTTGCATCATTGTATGGAACATCTGGAATAATTATTGTTTGCTCATCTGCTAACCCGGTGGGAAGGGCATGAACGGCATCAAAGGCATGGGAGGTGGTAGAGGTAAAGGAGCTCCGTGTTGTGGCATCGGTGCCTGTTGCGACGTCTGTCCATCCATTTGTGATTTTTCCAGTTGTTTGCTCTACTGAGTAAGCTGGGACCTAAGTGGTGATGGAGTTCTATCAGCGTGGGTCATGATAGAATTTGGTAGAGTGCCAACTGGGGTCGTACTTCCATCTTGAGAGTCTAATATCTGTATAGAAAGAAAACCATTAGCCACTGAAGGGATTTCAAGCAAGATGCAAGTCAAGAGTTTAATAGAAATCGATGATAGAGATTAATAACTTGCCAAGGCATGTGGATGAGATCCTAAGTGTCTAATCCTATTTATAGGCCCATTTTGTACAGTAACGTAACCGAAATGGCTAACTTGACCTGCATGGGCCACCACATAAACCTGTCATGCTCCAGTCCCAAAAGTCATAGGAGTAGCACGTGACTCGGTCAGTTGATACACTCTCAAGGATAATCCTAATATAGAAAACCCTAAAGAATACACTTAAGTTGTCTATTTAAACTTAAGTACACAGAAATCTAGAGCTACCATGGCAGTCTATATCTCATCCACGGATGTACAAAGATACAACTAAATCAAATGAGTAATGAATAAGTACTGAAGAAACTGAATAATGAAAAATAATATAAAAACTAAAGTTTCAAGTAATCAATAATTCAAATCACGTCCAGTAGAGACAAATCCACTACCAGTAGACAAAAATAAAATATAGAGACAAAAAATAAAATAACTAAGTCAAAATGTGCTAAGCTAGGCGTCAATAATGTCCTCAACTGTGGTGGTACCATGGTCCGGTGCTGGCTCATAAAACTACTCGTCTGCACGGATAAACCTCGACTAAACCTAGGAAAATCACCATATCTTTAGGGGACTAGCAAGATACATAAAATATGCCTACTATGACAGAAAATAACATGCGAAAAAAATAGGAAACAACTACTCGAACAAGGATGAAGATCACATGGAAGAACTCTATAGATAATGACATGTCATAAGAAAAGTAATACTAAGTTGGCTATAATAAATCGAATTACTGTAGTCCTGCGTGGTGCCCCCAGTCCTATAGCTAGTAGTCATGCGTGATGTTTCCTAACTATAGTGAGTCTCTATCGTAGCCCTTAGGGGGACTCCTAAGTCGAGAGTGGTCAAGTAGCCAATCCTAGTATCAGTCGAGGGTCAAGTCAAGTAATAGGAAACATATGTTCAAGTCAAGTCACTTAAATAAACAACACTATCGAAGTCATGTGTGAAAATATTTAAAATAACTAATGATAAAAGCAAGTGATAAAAGGTACAAGACATGAAAATAAATCATGGCAAGACAGCAGTTACATAATAGAAAATGAGACATGAACAAGCAAGAATTATAGGAGCATGCATGTGAACAAACTATACAAAGTTGACAAGGTATACTTGTCTAGTGGTAGTGTGTAGGACCAACAATATCTAAATTAATCAATAAGCCACAAAAGCCAAACTCCCGCAAACGTCTTCGGATGCGAAAATAAACATCACCAACATTTTTGCAAGAAAAATGTCTAAGATTGACTGCCCATAAGTCCAATTCTAGACACAGGAACAGTAATTTTCGGTCAAAACGGTATCTGTCGTTGGACCCGCTTTGCACCAAAAAATATGCCAGAACCTATAGTCTCTAAAGTCAAAAAATTATGTACCTACGAGTCTAGTTTTTTTATATGAACTCAATGGTATGTCCGATTTTGGGTTTCGATGAGCCGTGCACAAAATCGTCTATTGAATCGGATCGTGGGCCCGCCAAAATGGCGATCCGGTCAACCGTCTCACAATTGGACAAAACTTGGCTCACTAGACCAGAAAAATGATACGAGTCCAATGGAGTAAGTTTCATCACGATCTAACGAGTGTGCACGAAGTAATTAAGAATTTTGCAAAGTGGTTGATATGACATTCTTCGACCGATACGTCTAGAATTCGTCGCGCACACACAACTAATTCGAGTTCCAAAGTCCACACGTCCACAACATCCATACGCACCATTCGATGCCTTTGGGTTGCGACGTAGTCCTCCGATTTGTCGGAACGGACCCCATATTGGAGGATTTTTTAGTTTTAAAAACTGTTTTGTCGTATTTTTTTCTCAATTTTCAATCCAATTTTACTTGCAAATAATAACACAACAAAATAAAATCATTTAAGGGTTTTAATGTTGTTTAGGTTTATTAAATTACTATTTAAGTAGATTTCAAAAATTGTAATTATCCAGCACAATAATCGCCTTCCAAAGACAGTATTTGAATAGTTATACTTTGTTTACAAAAAAAAAATTTCTTGATACTTTGAAGGTTGATTCTCCATGGAATCTATTCTGTTTCTATCAAACTAATTAACGGGATTCAAATTTGATTAGGTTGTGATCACAGTGATCTTTTTTCTTTAGGAAACAATAGTAAATTGGGTGAGAAATCGACCTGGAAAGATGGCTCAAAGGAGGTGACTGTTGTTGTTGCTGTTACTCTGATGCTCGTTATCGCAGGTGCTGGCAGTGTTCCGGCTGCTCAGGGTGGTGCACAATGGGTTTGGGGTGCGCGCTAGGGGTCGAAGGATTGGAGACTACAAGTAGTTTTTGCAAATTGGATAAAATTCAAAGGTACTGATACCTATAATATATATGGGAGTTTGAATTTGATTTTCCATTGATTTAAACTTTTATTTAAATTTAGCTAGATTTATTCTAAGAGCTTAATATGATAGGGATTACATAGAAAAAATTGGTTTAAATCGATGGAGATTTGATGGATTTCAAAAATTGAAGTCCTCAGATTTCCTATACATAGCGCTCGGGTTGGGGGAGGAACTTGATCTCGCAAGATTTCCAAAATCTCGCAAGATTTTAAGTTTTTTTATCTGTATGTGTATGTGTATGTGTATGTGTATGTGTATGTGTATGTGTATGTGTATGTGTAGGTGGATATATATACACACCTATGTGATAAATGCAAGAAATATTTATATAAATATTACAAATAAAAATAACCAATTGTTGTAAAATATCTTTGTTAATTCAATTTACTAAAATTTATATAAATAAAATCTACTGGTAGATATATAAAACCTAATATTTGTATACTAATACACTTATATATACACAAAGTTTACATATAGCCTAAAAATCCTAAAAATCTATAATAATATTTTAAGAAAATACCCATCATCTTGCCAAAATAATTAACAATTTTAATATCAATAACACTTATATTTTATATACAACAAATATTTTGGAAAATATTTATTAGTCCATTAAAATAAAATCTGAAATATGTACGTATACAGTAAATATATACTTACATGGACGTGGATGGTCGCACTACCTTTCTACATGGGCTTGGGTTTGGGTCGGGTCAAGTTCGGGCTAGTTAGCACAACCAGGTCTCCTAAAAAGTCAAAAGTCTTCGTAATTAATTAATTAACCATTTTATAGGGGTTACACCATGACTTGACTTATTTTCCTATAAGGGACACAAATATGGACAGGCCTTCCCTACCATGGCTAATACACTAATCAAAGCACACAACAACACTAGCCATGCCAAAATTTCTAGTCGATATGCATCCCAAACCCTAACCATGACTAAGGCCATATATATAAAATAAATATTTGATAAAATAAAGAAAAACCAAAAATCTCTATTTTAGTCAAATAAATAATAAAAGTATTTTAATTTTTTTGGGGGGTTTACACGATCACATATCGATCTAATATTTTTAATCACTTAGAGATACTAGTCATATACATTGTTTATCTTGATTTCCTATTTTCCATATTTACTGCAATGATTCTAGTTGTACTTATTTTATTATACTTGTCACTCAGTTTTCTTCTTTCATCGTATATTACATTTACTACATTCTTGTTTTATAGTCTCTACCATTTACCTGGAATTGCTTTCATTGATTGCACTTTGCTCCAATCCTGACTGGATATTAATATTTTAAGAGACGACCTTGAGGAGTGGTACCCCACTTATTACGGCCCCCCGGAGGGTTTAGTTGACTCCGATTCTGCCCTTCCGGAGGGCCAGACGGAGGTTGCAACTGAGGTTCTAGATGCCACTACTTAGTATTGTTAGACTAGATTTGTTATTATCTGATTTGTCTTCGATAATTCACTCTTGGCATGTATATATTTATTTGATTTAGATTTGTGTCTTGTAGATTTATGACTCTATGACATTCTGGGACATTATTTATTTGTTTTATTGTCATATCGTGCTTTTAGATATTGTGATTGAGTACTGTTATTACTATTTATATCATTGTACTCCATGTGGAGTTGGACATTATTGTGTGAGATTGTTAGTTATATATAAATGACCTAATATAGCGTTCTACCACCAGTGCTGCGGCATCGACTAGAGGTACCCACATACTCGTGCACGAGTATCCGAGTGCAGGTCGTGATGTTTTTATGGTTTCCCATGCAAGTTAGTCTTTGCAATGAGTGAGACGTCATGGTAGTACTTAATATTATACTAATATGATGAGCCTGCAATATGATATAAGAATATTAGGAATGAGAGAGTACTCATTCATACTTAAAAATTTTAATCTGATTTGAATTCACTGACTTTTGTTCAAATTTGTATGATTTGACATCTTTCCAATTGTTGTCCTTTAAATACCATCTTATCTTGTGCAATGTTGTTGACTCCTTGTTGTTTTCCAACTTTTAAGAATGGCACCAAAGACCAGAGCTCATGGTTCAAGACCTAATGCTTCTTGAAAAGCAGAATCAATGTGACCCTAGGGCCATCCTCCTCCATCTTCGGTACTACAAATCCTGGAGGTGTGTATGTTGATGGGGAGCATTTGTTTCAGATCTCGAGGGGCATGAGGAAGACCCAGAGGATGTAGGTAGAGATCCAGAGGCAGCAGATTGAGGTGTTGCAGACTGGTGTTGTCACGACCCGCACCCGGTATAGGGGCATAAGTGTGTGACAGTACCCAGCCTACGGCGCAGTACCGATGGTAGAACGTTGTCTTGGTCTACTATTCTAACTAACATAGTATATCATAACCTGTCAGAGTAACCATCTCCGAATGGAGGACAATGAATGATATATTCATATTCAATCGTAATAACTATAAGAAAGATAAATGTCATGATAAAAGATAATGACAACATAAAATAAAAATCTAGAGAAGTCTGACATAAAATAGTACAAGTCCAGATAGTCTAGGAGTTAACAAATCTTAAATACAAATCTAAAACAATACAGGCTAAGAGTCATCAACTGGAGACAAATCCAGCACAAATCTAGCCTAACTGAGTCACTAAGTAAGCCTCCTCGGCTGGAGTTAAACCCTCCTGAATCAGAGCCTCACGATCTACACCTACCACGTCCTATGGGCTGTAATGGGTAAGGCAACCGTCATCAGTGTCGTCTGAAAGATATATCCAGTCAGGATTGGAACGAAGTACATTTCTAATAACAGTTCCAGTAAATGATAAAGACTATGTAACAGTAAATAGAGAGAATATACAAGATATGGTAAACATCTACATGAATAAAGATATATGGAAATAATATAAGTAAACAGGAGAACATGAATCAACATGTACAGTAATCAAAAAAATAACTATATATGTGAGTGAGCACTAGTTTCAACATGTGATCGGCTTGGAAACTTGCACAGGAATATATGGCCTGGTTAATCATGTGTACGGTGTATGATTAACAGTCACAGGGAAACAGGACATGCACAGGAAAGGTATGATCACATATCTACACTACTACTCTCCGCCTCCGACTGATATAGTGGATCCAACCATGGTACGTTATGACACGAGATTCTCTGAGGAGGTCGCGAGTCGTTGCAGGAATTGGTGCATAAACAATACATAAGAACAAGAACATGGCTTGCATAGGATATACCCAAATAGGAATAACATCTCATAACGGGATCCAGATAATACCAATCCGTATAACCAACATGTCAAAAAATTAAGGTATCTACACTAAATACAAAAAACATAAAAGATATCATAAACAGAAAATTATCAGAGAATGTACTCGCCTGTGGTCTAGAGCAATGAATGCCAAACTGCGTCCGTCTTGGTATCTGAAAGACCTAAATATGGAATATCATGTCAACACAGTGTTTCGAATAATAATGATTGTTGTTTAAGTTGAAATGTTATTTCTAAGTCAAATCTAGATCCTGAAAGTCAAACTAGGTCAATACCTTGTCTTTAGGATCAAACTAGTCTTTTCTAGGCTTTATAGGTTTTCTATGTCTCTGTAATCCTATAGGTAAGCTCATACCTATCCTTCTCTGTCTACTCCCTATAGGTAGGCTCATAGCTCAACTCTCCATCCTTCTATGCCTACTTGATATATAGATATAACCATACTAATGGCACTCTAGTATCTTAACTTACCAACTTCCACATCCCTTACCCTTCCTATATCTATATCTATACATGTGTCCTATAATACTTGTTTCTATATAAATAACTTAGTTTACGACTATATAGTCCTATATATATATATATATATATATATATATATATATATATATATATATATATCCCTTCTAAACAACCATATGTATATTGACCCTACATTCAGTTTCAGTTGTCAACATACGCCCATACTATATCCCTCATTCATATATATACACACATATATATAGCTATAGGTTATACCCCTATGATTACCTTAGCTATAGATGACATATAGATGCGTTCCTATTATATACACTACATCATACCATACCCTTTAACCCATCTCAATATACTCACACATCAATAAACCATATACCCTACACCTTAACATTTTTACCCCTTTCCTATTGCCTATGCACATTCTCTTGTCACCCATACTTACACATTACACTTACACTCACTTCACACACTCTCCTTACACTCATACATGACACAATCCATTACTCTAATTTCCCTATTTCAGTTTTCAGTCACACATACACACACACAAAAAAACACAAGCTATATATATACACATTTACCTCTACCTATTTTCCTATACCTATCCTCTCTAAAACTAACACATGTGTCTCACATAGGGACTGCACACAGGGTGTCTGTGTGCAGTTAGTCCCTCCCCTATTCCTCCTACTACCTATTGTTGCTCCTGCTCCATGTGCAAACAGGGAGCCAAATTCCCGTTGCAGGCCCCAAGTTCCTACCTGGACACTCATGGGTCTGTAGGATCGATGGCACCTCTAGAGGGAGTGAATAGAGTGCAGAGGAAAATAATTACCAATTAAAATTCTATGCATGTGAAGCAAATGATTAAACAAACTTAAATGCAAGTAAAGTAATAAATAGTTGAGGCAAGAAAGCAATACGCAGACAGAGTAGGTTTATATTGGTTACCCTCTGAGAGGACTAGTCCAGTTCGCGAGAACCCTTACTCGCTATAATCCACTATTTTGAATAAAGATTTCACCGTGTGCTTTACTCTGAAGAACATGCCAACTTCAATACCGTCGTATTTTTATCCGAAGCCCACGATCAAACTTCAACAACACCTTTCTGAGAAAAGCTTTTATATGCCAAGCTTTGTACAACTCGAATACTCCTAATCGGAAACCACCGACACTAGAAGGATTGGAGTTGTCTTGGAAATTTGAAGATTGAAGCTTTGTAAATAGAATAGAAAGCTTAGGAATAAATAGAGAAGATGAAGATTGAATGAGTGAATAGAAATGGGAATTTCTTATCTTTTTATAGGAATTTTGAGACAGAGTTTGGGTAGAACTCGTTAGGCTAACATTCATAATTTTGAACAATGGTGATCTAAAAGAATAGAAAAAACTGCTGAACAGGAGTTCGGGCAGAACTCTGGCCGAGTTCGTTTACCAGGAATCCTGGTCAACCTAATTTGGTTTAGGCTTTTGGATGTGGGTTTGGTTTAGGTCTTGGATCAAGGATTGGTTTTAGGATAGAACTTCTAAATGCCAGTGATCCCCACTCACAATATAATCTAGACTCAATAAAAGAAAAATATAAAATAAAAATGAAAAATTTTGTGGAGATAAGATCTGCGATCTTTGGTTTCTTTTCATATCGAGTTCGAAGTTTTAAGTCAATTATCGAATTTGGTTTGACCATGGCTTAATGGGCCAACAATCTCCTCTATTTTGATAATTTGACAGAACTATAATTGATACTTAAGAATATGTTCAGCTCGATTTGGAAGTAGACTTGATGTGGTACTGAAGGTACGGTAGTAGCTTTGGCCGTAAATATTGGTACAATATAGTTGCTCCCCTATAATGTACGGTCAAGTCTTGTTACTCCCCCATAACAAAATATGTCGCCTGAATATCTATAAAAGTCCAAAAAAATAACAAGATCTCCAAACAGATTTTTAGTCATATAATGTTTGTAAGCAACATTTTAAGGCAATTTTAAGTATCTATCATATTACTCCTCCGTTTTTGTCATATAAACAAAATGACTTAAGCAAATTGATAGTAGGACCTAGCACAGAATAGAGTAGAATATAAATAAAAAAATGGATAGTGTTATAGATGGAAATACTAACATAAACTAAAATAGATAGAGTTCATACATCACCAATAAAACTGATAATGCTTAAAAGAAGCAATTATCACTAATACATAGTCACAAAAAATGAAGAACATAACTAGTGGTGAACTATCACGAGGAAACATATCCTTAATCGTCATCCTCATCATCATCAGCAGCAGCTCTGGAAGGACTGGTCTCAGCAAAATGGTTGGGATCATATCAGGCAGCAGCAGGGTCAAAGTATCGCTGAGCCTTTGGGTCATCAATGTGGTAGCCAAGTCTAGTGGGATCACGAACCATAGGGATGGGACTACTAGGATTGTGAGCAAGACTGTATGAAATATCCAAACAGAGTTGGATATAGCCTGGAGCTGGAGGGTGGTACAAAAATCCATGGACCGAAACTGATCCATCATAAGAACCTGAAGTGACTCAATGGTAACGCCACCAGGAGGATGAGTAGGATGGGTGTCAGTAGCTAACGAGTCAACTGGAAGAGGTGGAGCCTGAGCAGTAGGAGCAGAAACAGAACAACGATGCTCATGAAGATAAGCAGGAGCAGCATCCTCAGGACAATCCTCAAGTCCAACCTAAAACTACTGAAATATGTACAGGAGATACATTACATCAATAGGACGTCGCAATTTCTTGCGACACCGTTCCATAACGGCGATAATAGTCTTGGGTAGACTGAAAGGCACGTGAAAGTGGAGATGATAGATAGCTGAAAGCTCTAAATAGAAAATCTTATCAGTGGCAGTATTCTTTAGAATAATGATGGAGAATACCATTCTATGAAGATCATAGAAGTAGTTATTCAAATGCCTAGGGCGAAGAGTGCCTTTCGGTCGAGGATTTGGTTCACATAACGAGTCAAGAAATGAATCAAATGTTGTCCCTTCGAGAAATTGGACAGAAGTAGTATCATTGGGAATGTTAAGTATGATAGCTAAAACATCAGTACAAACTTAATATCGATTCCATCAAGTTTTGATTTTTACTTTCCCGTTAGTGACCGCTAAGTTGCAATAAAACATACGAATAGCATTGGCATATATAGGAAAACTAGATTGATTGAACTAAATCTAGCAACTGATGGTATTCAAAAACGTTCATGTGATCAGAAAATAATATGAAATTGATAGGAGCACCCGGACAAATTTTTCTTTTATGAAAATTATTAAACCACTCATTTGATGCCTCTTGAGACACAAATATAAATTCATCAAAGAAATCTTCGTCGGGTTTGGAAGGAGTGAAAAGAGAAAATGAGGCCGTCTCATAAGGAGTAGAGGACAAACCTTCATCAACTTTCATTTTCCTTTTCGAGGAAATAGAACTTGAGCCATATAAAAATATAAAAGGAGTGGAGGTAGTGAAAATATACCGAAAATGAAGATGAAGAGTTGAAAAGAACTTCGAGAGACCTATGATTCCAATATTTGAAGGCTTGAGAGGCATGAAGGAGGAGAAACAAGAAGTTAGGGTTAGGGTTTCGATAGTATTTAGAGGCTGTGATGAGAAGGAAGATTATGTTTGAGGGTTTAAATAAAGAGGAGGTTCGGCTGTACAGCTTCTGTTCGAATTCACCCAGACCGAGTTCTGTCCGAGTTCGGTCACTTGGAAATCAGAACAGATGTTGGAAAGAGTGTGATAGTTTTTAACATAAATGCAAAATTAATTAGAAATAGTTGTATTGAAATAAATAATTAATATTAATTAATTAATAACACATAATCAAATATTTTGGGTTAGCTGTAGGGGCTGGATCCCAGCTAGCGGTAGTCCGAAGTCTAGTATACCGTGTCGCTTCAGGCTATTTACACCTGTGTGACAGAAGGGCCCTTTCGGCTTATAACCAAAATATTTTCCATGAATTCATAAGTATTAACCAATAATATTTAATTATATTACTTCAACATCTAAAAATTCTAATTCCCTTCATATAATGTTAAAATGATCTTCAGCCAAGGACTTAGTGAAGATGTCAGCTAGTTGATGTTCAGTGGCAACAAATTCTAAGTTAACATCTCCATATAAAACATGATCTCTAAAAAAATGATGTCTAATTTCTCTGTGTTTAGTGCGAGAGTGACATATCGAATTCTTTGTGAGATTAATGGAACTAGTGTTATCGCGGTAAATGGGGATGTGATAAAATGATAGCTGATAGTCTTCCAAGGTTTGCTTCATCCACAAAATTTGTGAACAACAACGTCCTGCAGCTATATATTCAGCCTCAGTTGTTGATAATACAACAAAATTTTGTTTCTTAAAAAAATAGGAGACTAAGGACTTACCTAAAAAATAACATGTGTTACTGGTACTTTTATAATCGACTTTGTATCTGGCAAAATTCGTGTCCGAGTAACCTATCAGGTCAAACGAATCAGTTTTGGGATACCAAAGACCAGTCTTCAAAGTTCCTTTAAGGTATCGCAGGATACGCTTAACGGCGCTCACATGTGATTCTATAGGACAAGCTTGATACCGTGCACATAAGCATACTGAGAATATAATGTCAGGTCGACTAGCAGTTAAGTACAGGTAAAGCAGTAAATAGTGGAGGCAAGAAAGCAATACGCAGACACAGTAGGTTTATACTGGTTTTCCTCTGAGAGGACTAGTCCAGTTCACGAGAACTCTTGCTCGCTATAATTCACTATTTTGAATAAAGATTACACTGTGTGCTTTACTCTGAAGAACACGCCAACTTTAACACTGTCGTATTTTTATCTGAAGCCCACGATCAAACTTCAACAACACCTTCCTGAGAAAAGCTTTTATACGCCAAGCTTTCTACAACTTGAATACTCCTAATCGGAAACCACCGGCACTAAAAGGATCGGAGTTGTCTTGGAAATTTGAATATTGAAGCTTTGTAAATAGAATAGAAAGTTTAGGAATAGATAAAGAAGATGAAGATTAAATAAGTATGAGAATTTTTTCTCTTTTTATAGTAATTTTAAAACAGAGTTCGGACAGAACTCGGTAGGCTAACATTCATAATTTTGAACGTTGGTGATCCAAAAGAATAGGAAAAGTTGCTGACCAAGAAAATCCCAGGGGACCGAGTTCGATACGAATTCGGGCAGAACTCTAACCGAGTTCTGTTACCAGGGAACCTGATCAACCTAATTTGGTTTAGGCTTTTGGATGTAGGATTGGTTTAGGTCAGGAAATGGATCAAGGATTGGTTTTAGGATAGAACTTCTAAATGCCAGTGATCCCGACTCACAATATAATCTAGACTCGATAAAAGAAAAATACAGAGTAAATATAAAAATTTTAGTGGAGATGAAATCTACGATCTTTGATTTCTTTTCATATGAAGTTCATAGTTTTAAGTCAATTATCGAAATCGGTTTGACTATGGCTTAATGGGCCAACAGGTGTCACGCTCCGATCCCGCTAGGGTCGTCCGTCTTGCTTGGATCCCTGCGGGATCGATCGTCCTCGCTAAGGCGTGATGCCGTGCAAGCCTAAGTTGCGCTTGCACAAGGCAATGTACCTGCACAAAAATAACTAGTCAAGCAAAAACACACGTACGCACCCATTAGTTAAGCAAAACACAAGCACGCACCCATTGCAGAAAACCAAATGTTGGACACAGAGATTTGAAATGGAAATACTCATTTTATTCATAGCTTGATAGGAATACAAGTACAAAGCTTTGTAACTCAGATTTGCCTTATAATTTGGCTACAAGATTCTCTTTGAAATACTCTTTTGAAATTAGCCACAATGCCCATACATGATATCCTTTATTACAAGCTGGAATTGAAAGACACCTTCAAGGGAAATAAAAACTGGAAACTTGCAATTGACTGAAAGTAAACTTCGAGGCGAATCCACGAGCTCTACTGGACTAGACGAGCTTTGGTGCCTCACTTGAAATCCCTCTGTCTCCTTTTGCTTTCTGAAAAGGATGCCCACAACGTGGGTCAGTACACATCATGTACTGGCGAGCGGCTTTTTGGCCGAACTCGCAAATCTCTGCACTAAATCAATATGTTGAGCTAACAATTACTAGTGATCTTTCTACTTGTCTAGGTTCTTTTTAACAATTCATAAGAACATGACAGTAGAATATATCATAAGCAACTTACCCTCGCCGGCAGTCATCCCTGCACAAAACCACGTTAGCACAATTTGCATAATGAGTAATTCATGATTCATTCTTGCAGATATTGAAGTTGTCATTCGGGTCATGCAGGTGGACTATTCTACATGTTGGTCCATGGGTTTTCCCCATGATTAGCCGCTGTGACTCTTTGGTTCAGCTCGTCGCTAAGGACTCAGATCGACTCCCATTTTCACATGGAGGCCCTAATCTCTCCTAGGCCGAGCGGTTCCAGGTGCCCCCAGATACCACCCGAGAGACAAATATTTCCTTGTATACAAGTTGTCCGAGACCAAATGTATGCTCTAGCCGTTCTATCAGATGAGACACACTTGGACTTATGCACAGGTATACGACACGTTTGATTCGTGCCTTCAGGTTTATCTCAACACGTACAAGTTCGTCTGTACATGTCTACATTTTCAAGCATACTGGTGACAAGCAGATGATCATTCTTATCGAGCAGATAGAGTAGCAACACATATTCTTGTATTTGATTCAATTCAATTATCTTCTCTTATCTTTCGTGGATGTGGTATCGTTGATCCTTGGGACAAGGCAACAAAGTAGACTAGAGATCATTTTTCTTAGGCGTACAGATCAATGTCTGTTCGGTTGAAGCAACTCACCGAGATGAATCTTAGTAGAAAGAAGGAGGGACTTCACGCGCCGTTCACGAACAATTCACACGGCCTACAATGGCACCAACAGTTGATTAGCATACTTCGTCTCTTTCTCTCAAGATTCGGAATGAATGCGAAATGCGATGAAAGCGAACAATGAAAACTAATCATCGAAAACCAACACGAAAACGCATTCATCAAAACCAAGCAGTAAAGAGAAAACATTCAGCAAAACTCTTGGATTCATTTCAATAGAAGCCAATCCATCAATTGGAAAGGTTCATTGCATTTCATCCGTGATCAATCGATACCGGCAAAGGTTTCACCAAATACTCAGTTCATGACTGAGTCAGCAAGCCGTGGGTATTACATAGTGGACCGCGAGGAGTGGGGCACTACAACAGGGTCTAGCCAACCAAGCCCTACACACTTGTATGCAAACAGGACATGCCAAGTAAGAGCCTTCCAATGGCCTATAGGGGCTATCTTCCCAACTGTTTCACTTGTACAGGCCTGCCTACCTCTCTCTCTCACTCCTGTTGCTCAGCTGCAGGAAAGAAAAACCCCAACATCTGTTGTATATGCAACTGATGTTGCTCCATGTCCTAGACACCCTAGCTCTCGATTACTTGTACCCCTCTAAGTACTTGACACTCCCTACACTCTCTTGACACACACTCCCATAGATACAATAAGGTATTAGACACATACAAATCCACTCCTATAGCACTATATATACACTGGTACAAGATGACCCTTGCTGCTATTCTTGTGTATCGATACCTACTACTAGAGCTTGTGTTGCTCTCTTATTGATACATATTCTACAGAGGTACACACAATACCCTTTTCAATGTACTGTAGAATTTCTGCAACTGTACCAAAAACCTTCATAGACACTCATTCTCACTGCTCTTAATTTCCCTTATACCAACACTCACACTAGACACTAATCCTCAGCGTTAGCAACCTGTAGAACCCAAGCACACCTATACACCTTAACTATGCTTCCTGTCCAGTTGCTGTTGCTGCTTTTTTAATTCTTCACCTCAATGTCTGATACACTACTTGTTATTACATTTTTCACTCTTAACTGCTGCCTTTGTTGATCCTCACTGCTGCAGTTGTTAAACTCCTTTTATTACTCACTGTCATTCCTTAAACTACTTCACTGATTCCTTGCCTTTCTATGTACTGTCATCCATACTACACACACCCACTTGGATATATGTGGACACACACACACACATATATTTCTATATACATACATATGCATGATTGATACCTGCCTACATACACATATTGGTACACATACAAGGTACACATATGCACACATTCCCTCTACTCACATATACACAGTAGCCTCACAGCAGTCTGCTGCTGTCCCTATTCTTATTTTACCTACTACATAAACATGGATAAACAACCCAAACTATAGTCCATTCCAAAGAATGTTGTTGCTGTCCTAGGTAAAACAGGATTTTACTGGTACTGTTCATGATATTGCTCTGCCCCTCTCCACTCTACCTTGCTGGGAACCCCAAACTGCCATGCTTCTCTCCCTATACACTAACAGGTATCCCAACAGCCAATATCCTGCCGTTACTTCTCCTTCTTCCTATTCCTATCTAACTGTATATCCATATATCCCTCTATCCATCTACCTACCTATATATCAATCTATCTTCCCATTTAGCTATCTATCTTATGGCTAACACACCCACACACAAGCATATATACATACCTAAGTATCCCATATTACTACACACAACTATATTGTCATCTACGTGTCTATGTAAATCAAATACACACCCTAGCTACACAAATCTATCTATTTATACATATGTACACAATCACACACACACACACACACACACACACACACACACACATATATATATATATAAATATATATATATATATATATATATATATATGATGAAGCTGCTCTGCTCTTCCGTCCCCCCGCCATGCTCTCTCCTCCGTTTCTCCCCGGCCGACCTCTCCTAGGACGGCAGCAGTCGCCCCCAGTCTCCTCCCCTTCCCCCTCCCGGGATGGCGTTCCCGGCCGACTATCCGTCGGACCTCCTCGCCATCATCGGGCTTTCGCCTCCTCCGCCTCCTCGCCTTTCCCAACCGCCTCCGCCATGCCCACTCTCCCTCCCTCCGTACCCCTCGACGATCGCCTATCCCCCCCACCCCTGTCTTTCCATTCCTCCCTCTGGTGGACGCCAGCCCCCCATCTTCCCCCTGCTCTCGCAGCCTTCGGCCGCCTCCCGACCACCTCCCCTCCCTCCACCGACCACCCCAGCCCTCCGTGCCGGCTCTCTCACCCACCGCCACCTCCCTCCACCTCATTCTGCCCGGTCCTGTTTTAGAGGGAACTTTCCCCCTATTTTGTCTCAAAAATTGGATTCTCCGCCCATCCTTCGTGTAGCGCTATTGAGCCGTACGGAATGGATCGACTATGCGGCCACCATCTCGAGGGCACATATTCCTGCCACCCTCTGGGCGCATATGGCAGTCAGCCTTTGGGCGCATTCGGATTCCCGCCCTCGGGCGCATATGGCAGTCAGCCTTTGGGCACATACGGATCCCCGCCCTCGGGCGCATATGGCAGTCAGCCTTTGGGCACATACGGATCCCCGCCCTCCGGCGAATGCTGCCCCCTCCAGCGCTGGAGTTGCGTCCCTCCCGCTAATAGCCCACCCTCCCCCTTCGGCCGCGTGTGCGCCTTCATCTTCCTCAGGCGCCTCTATAGGCGCATATCTCCCAGGTGTTAGAGCGCATACTCCCTCCCGACCGCATCGAATATGCCCTCATCGTCGGGCGCATATGTCGTGCCATCAGGCGTATACAGCCCTTCCCCCATTGGGCGTATACCCTACATCGCCCCCTGTTCCGGGCACATATTCTCTCTCCAGTGTCGGCGCCGTTCAGACCCTCCCGGCCTTGGCGCGGATAGCCCCCTCATTTGGTGCGTGTGATGTTCTGCCAGGCGGTGGTGACACTCCCCCATTCGTCGCGTTAGCCCCTCCCCCGACTTCCAGCGCCCCTTCACTCTCATCTTTGGAGGCGTCCCCCTCGTGCTCCTCTCCTCCGGCTGATCTACTAGTAATCTACCCCTGTCGAAAGCAGGACCCCAGGGCCACCCTCCCTCCCAACCCTACTACCACTGCGGAACAGATTTCCCCTACTGTTGTCCCTGCCCGGCACCTTTATTTGTTGACATCCTCCGTCCAGACAGAGCAGCTAAGGGGGGTACCATGTTCAAAGACGTTCACCACAGTGAAGTCGCCTATCCGGTGCCATCCCCCGTGCCCACTGTCCCCTTCTCGAGCCTGGAGCTTGAATCCTTAGCCACCTCCTTCTCCTTTGTCCTCAAATTTTCCTCGGGCTGTCCTAAACTCTCCAGGGTTTAGGAGGTCATCGCCAGTTGGCAGCTGTCAACAGAATATAGGGTGCACCTCTAGACCCCAGACACATCCTGCTCCACCTCTCTTCAGAAGCTGACCACAGGACTGTGTGGTCTAAAGGTACCAGCAGAGTGGATACTCATCAGATGAAGATTATTAAATGGTCTATGAACTTTAGCACCAAGGAAGATTCCGCAACGATGGCCGCTTGGGTAACTCTCTCCTACCTCCCCCTCATCTGCTTTATTCCATCAGCCCTAAGGCGTATAGCCAATTCATTTAGAACTTACGTGGCCACTGCTCCAGAAACCAGCAACCTAACCAAAGCCCACTATGCGAAGATTTGCGTGGAACTAGATCTCTCAATTGAGCCTCCCAACCATATCCTCATCGAACTGGGCAACCAGTCCCACACCCAAAAAATTCTCTACGATAACCACATCATCTTTTGCTCCCATTGTCACCTGCGTGGTCATCTATCCAAGCATTGTTATCGCCTCCACCCTGAGCTCAAGAGGAAATTTGCACGGCCAGCAGTTCACACCAAAGAAGACCAGATTCAGCCGCCTTCCAGATCCCCCATCCTTTCGCCACCAAACTCCCACATCAGGTTACAAACTAGCGAAAGTCGAACAGAACAAGGATCCCCGGCGAACACAACGGACACTCCACCGACGGCTAGAGCGGTAGTCCTCTACAACCCACCAACCTTGAACCTCTCCAACCAGTTTAACGCCCTGGAAGAGGACACGTCAGAGCCCACTCTAGATATCGCCTCCATCGGAATCCACTCCGGGGAATCTCATGACCCATCGGCCGTCAGTTTCACTAATCTGGAAGCCGCGGAGGAGGTCCTTCCCGAGACTCAACCTTCCCAAGAAGTCGACGTCATAGAAGCCCTAGCCATCCTGGGTCCAGACCAAGCTACGAGAGGGTTAGAGGTTATCGACGTCGAATTTCCTCTCCACTTGGAAGGTGACCTGATAGACAACCTGGACGAATCTATCCCCATCCTCCCCCAGGATCCGGTATCTGACTTGGCAGAAGAATTGATCGATCAGAATAAAGACATCCCCACTACCCACATCGATCCTACCTCCAGCTCATCCACCACAATGATGGGGAAGGCTACGAACTCAAACAAGAAATCCAACCAGAATAGCTCTGACAAATCCTCGACCGTCCAAACTAGGTCTGCAGCTAAGCGGGCTAACCAACCCCCCTCCCCCCACAAACTCTATTAATATTGAACATCCTCTCGTAGAATGTCCGTGGTCTAGCGAACAAACCTATCAAGAGGAGAATCTTCGGCCTTAAGAAAACCCACAAGATTGACGTCTTGATCATCCTTGAACCCAAAATCCACCACAAGAACCTTAAATCCATACAGCTGCAGCTAGGATTTCCTATAGCTATTGCTGGCAAACACAACATTTGGATTCTCTGCTCGAAGGACATCAAAATTGGTGTCATCAACGACTCCAAGCAGGCCCTCTCATGCTGGATGGAGCACCCGTTATTACCCACGAGGGTCATCCTGTCTGCAGTCCATGGCAGCTGTGATATTACGGAGCACAAAATCCTATGGAACAACCTGCTGGACATCTACCTCCACCACAACAATCTTCCTTGGCTATGCATTGGGGACTTTAACGCCATCACGTGTAGAGAGGAAAAGACCGGGAGTCGGCCACCCCCTCTCCCTGCCATGCAAGATTTCAACAACTTTATTTTTCAACTCCAACCTCGTCCCCCTCCCGTTCACTGGTAGCACCTTCACCTGGTGCAACATGCAGGATGGTAATCGCCGACAATACTCTCGCCTGGACAGGGCCCTTACGAATGATCAATGGCGGTATGGGGACCACCTCCAATCTATCCCACCTCAACGCCATCGAGTCCGATCACGCTCCTCTGTTAGTTTGTATCTCCAGCATTCTGGGGTCGAACAAAATAAGCTTCCACTTTCTCGATTTCTGGAGCAACCACCCACAGTTCTTGGGAGTCGTCACGAAAGCATGGAAAAGCGCGAACATCCCCGAGCCCCTAACTAGGGTGGCTATCAAGCACAAAGCCACGAGGAAAGCTCTGGCGGACTGGAGCAAGCAGGCCTATGGGGACATTTTTTAGGCTATTCGGAAGGTTGAGGATGACGTTATTCGTGCTGAGATCAGATTCATGAATGATAGATCTCCCGCGGCCAGGACTGCCATCCACCTCACCAAAGCTATCCTTAAATTTTGTCTGAAAGTGGAACAAATTTTTGGAAGCAGAAAGCCAGTCTTAAATGGGACAGCGAGGAAGACAAAAACTCGAGTTTCTTTCATACATGCGTCAATAGGCGTTGGCAGAAACTCACCCTTCACCAAATTGTGGGCTGCAACGGCAACATCATCAAAGACCAGAAAGGTATCCAGGAGGCAGCGGCCGAGTACTACTCTAATCTGTTCTCCAAAGAGACGGTCATCAGGGACCCCTCCTTCATGGATGTAATTCCGCATCTCATCAACGAAGGCGACAACATCCGGCTAGAGACTCCTCCTTCCGAGCTGGAAGTGAAAGACGCTATCTGGGCTTTAGATGAGCACAGCGCCCTGGGTCCGGACGGATTTTCAGAGGGGGGTTTATTCCTGCTGGGACATTATTAGGACAGATATCCATGAGGCATTCGTCGCCTTCTTCCAAGGTACGATGTACCCGAGAGCCATCTCGAGCACCAATCTTATCCTCATTCTGAAAAAAATAATTCGAAATCCTTTCGTGACTTTCGTCCTATCAGTCTGTGCACCTTCACTAACAATATCATATCCAAGATCGTCGCATCCCGTATGTCTGATCTCCTTCCCAAGATCATCTCTGAGGAGCAAAGTGGCTTCGTCCACGGCAGAAATATCTAGGATAATATCATGTTAGCTCAAGAATTAATTACCTGTATGAAGTTCCCAGTAAGAAAGAGCAACATAGCTATCAAACTAGACATGGAAAAAGCTTACGATAGGCTAGATTGGCAATTCATGATCTGGGTCTTCAGAGGCTTCGGCTTCTCTGAAACCTTGACCAATATCGTGTGGAGATATATCAGCAACTCCTGGTTCTCTACGGTGATCAATGGTCAGGCCGATGGCTTCTTCAAATCGCCCCACGGGGTTAGGCAGGGTGATCCTCTCTCGTCCACCATCTTTATCATCACGGCAGACGCCCTGAACAGGAACCTTAACAGGATGCCTTGTACAACCAACTTCCACTACTATCATACGTCTAGCGACTTCCCTATTATCACCCACCTTGTATTTGCTGACGAAATCCTCATCTTCTCTTCCGGGAATATCGGGTCGGTCGAGGTAGTCCACAACACCCTCCAGAATTATGCTAGCTGCTCGGGCCAGAAGGTCAACCCGAACAAAAGCGTCATCTACACTCACCACAAAATCACGAGAGAGCAAGTCGGCTCACTCTCCAATACAATCCCCTTCCCTATCAAGCACCCCTCATTCCATTATCTGGGTTGTCCCCTTGTCTACGGAAAATCGAACGCGAGCATCTTTGAGGATTTGATCAGCCGCATTAGAAAAAAGCTTGGAGGATGGCACAACGCGACACAATCTCCGGGAGGCAAGATGATCCTCATTAACCACGTCCACACTTCTATCCCCATCTATACCCTAGCGGTATGCTCCCTCCCAAGATAGTCCTTAACTCCATCGAGAGCATCTTCAGCAACTTTTTCTGGGGTCACAGCGACGGCATCGACAAGCATCACTGGGCCAGTTGGGACACAATGGCCAGGCCGACGGAGGAGGGGGCTGGGATTCTCCAAACTCTCTCATATTGTTAATGCATTCTCGATGAAACTATGGTGGAAGCTGCGTACCACTCAGAACTTATGGGCCAGATTCATGAAGGCCAGATATTTCAAGAATATCCACCTATCGACGGTTATTTCTAATAGCAGATCTTCTGCAGCATGGCATCGTATGCTCATCGGGCGCTTCCTTGTCGAATCACTGATGCGTCTTACGGTGGGCGACGGAGAATCTCTGGCCTTCCTAGAAAGATGGGTCGGAGATACCTTAATTCCTACTCACTCCGAAGCCCACAGGTTTAGCAAGGTCAAGGACATATGGGACCCCATTAGGGATGATTGGGACTGGAACAATGTACGGGATTGGGCTGGTTCCGAGACAGTGGAGCTCATCCATCGTGATGGTTTGAAGATTGGGCCAGACGCTGACGAGCTCAGGTGGCAGGAGGGCGTGTCGGGCTACTTTTCGGTCAAATCGGCCAGGAAAGTGATCCGAGGCTCGGGGACGCCGCTCTCTAGCATTGCACCATTCTGGCAGACTTGCATCCCCAAGAAGTGGTCATTCATTATTTGGAGAGCCCTGCGTAAAATTCTTCCCACTGATGACACCCTCTGCACTATCGAATTCAGCCTTGCTTCCGCATGTACATGTTGTACCGACCGCAACTCGGAAACTGTGAACCACATCTTTTGTCAGGAAGAACTCCCGACCAAGGTTTGGAGCTATCTCTCTCAATGCTGCAGAATGGACATTGGAGGTGGGCACTATGAAGACCTTATCGAGGCATGGAGCTCCGGGTCCCAGGACCATCTAATCGTTGCAGCTGCTGCGACGTGGGTTCTTTGGAAGAACCGTAACAAGGTGAGATATGAAGGCTATTAGTATTTTGCAGACCAACTGATTATGGAGACCATCTGGCAATGCGGCAAGTGGAGCGCACACTGCAATCGCAGCCAGACCACTTTCTGGAACTCCTTTCTATCCTGAGTCTAGTCGTTTTGGGCTTCCTTCCTCCCCATCTTTTGTTAGTATACGTGTATAGGCTTCGGCTTTTGTACCTTCTGGTATACTTGTATAGCTTCGGCTTTTCTTATTATGGAATAATATAGGGAGTTATATATATATATATATATATATATATATATATATATATATATATATATATATATATATATATATATACCTCCCTATATATGTAGGCACACACATGCCATCTATCACACACTATAAGCACCTACTCTCTAGGACCCCTCAAGCACACTATGATATATACACACACATATATATAGGTAGATACACACGTACCCCTAAATCTAATCGTGCGTATCATGAGATACCATGACACAACATCACTTATACTATTTAGGACACCTACACCAAATCTTGACTCAAATAGGACATAAAAATTTCTTTAGGGACACGTGTCGGACACTTGGTGCGCAAGCTTGTAATACGCCCAAGATACTCTAAAAAAATCTTGTCCGAATCCTACCAAACTTCATAAGCAAGTTTAAAATATACATATAAACATAATTAGTGCAATTCTAGGCTAGTGTCAAGTATCGTGTATTTGGACATGTATACCACAAGTGTAGGAGGCCAAAAACCATCAAATTGATCATGTGTCCTACCATATCATGACACGACATACATGTATCCATTTGTAGATACGAATCTAGACACAAACAACCAAATCTATACTAAATAGGTCGAACAAACCTAATGACAAATACTTGGTGTACCATTCTCGAAATTCCTCAAAAAATGGCACAAAACCAAAGTAACTTTCAAATAGAGAGTTCTTGGTCTCAAAACCCTTTCTATGGGTAGTTATAGTCCATGGGTGAATTCCTAAAGGTTAAATAGCACAAATAGAATCTAAAAATCAAGGAAAAGAAGGCATATACACCTATTGGGAGATGGATTCCCAATGAAAAGCCAAATTGATACGATCCAGACATGTAGCTCCTAACAACGGAATCCTCTTCTTGTGCTCCTAGTGTCCAAGCTTCTAGGCACCTTCAAGTATAGAGAATGAGAGAGATTGATGAGAGATTGGGTGAGATTTGAGAGAAAATGGTGGAGGATTGGCTCTACTTAGGAATGAACTCCAAAAATGAGAGAAATGGGACTATAGAATGAAATGAAGAGTGGCTCTCTCTCTCTCTCTCTCTCTCTCTCTCTCTCTCTCTCCATATATGGCTAGTCATAGGCTAGGTTTAGCTAATCTAGAATGTTCTTCATGCCCTCTAATGTTGTCATGTGGCTAATTAATTGTATGAAAATGTTTGGACCTATTTCGGTAAATAGTCTAACCTCTATTCTAATTAATTGGTCATGACTAAAGATTCTAATTGGGTCTAATAAAATGAGTTGGTGCATGAGTTATGTCATGCTAATTATTGGGCTCTAAGCTAGTGTCTAGTCTAATAGTTTCACTAACACAAGTCTAACCAATAGGCTAACGACTAACCGTAATAACTAGCACAATATTAATAAATAAATATACACATCTTAAAATAATAATTAGGCTCAAAATTATACATAATATAAATTGACAAAAATTTCCCTCTTTCGGATTTAGATAGTTATAGGTATGGAGAACGCTCAACAAATTGTGGAGAGGGTTACTCTTCAACTGCAACTATAGCCCGCACAATCCGCTTAGCGGAAGGTAGGGACATCTTAGACTTCAAGAAGATGAACCCGCAGGAGTTCAAGGGAATTAAAGAAATGTCATGCCCCAATCCCAAATTATGTAGGAGCAGGCCACGTGGCAATGACCAGCTACGTATTCAACCAGACTTTAGTCCTACTCGAATACCGATAAGCTGTCCAGATGAGGTAAAATCTAAGTATCTAATGTAACATCCACAACACTATCTACAATATTATAAACTATGAAGGAAATAACTTATAGAGGAATGACAAGAAGGCATCAACTACAATACCTGAAAATATCAAAGAAGTAGCCCCAAATATCATGTCACATCTCAGTAAATACCTGGAAGAAAACCAGATCCTTATAGTAACGTATCAAGATACATAATATACATACCGAAATAAAGTACAATAAATAACATGTGAAGGACGTAAACAAATAATCTAGGAAATAGGTAAATAAGGAAATAATCAGGTTATCCATTAATCCTACTACTAGATAGACTATCTAGTCTGTGTCAAATGCACCTGAGGATAATGTTCGATGAATGGAGCTCTCTCTAAGGGGTACACGTGCAGTGGTCTGAGTCGCCAGCTACAGCAACATCAAATCATAAATAAATTAAGCTACAAGTAGCCCCTCCGCCTAGTGACCATCCTCCCCACCCAATGACATTGTCCATGTCGCAACCACGACACGTCCAGTCGACCTCTAACAAAAGATAAGTCTATAAGTTCAATCAACATGTACACATGAAAATCCATCATCAAGTAAATGACCAGATATATCATAACGAGTCACCTATATGCTTTGCAATACAAATCCATATATCATGTCTATGTGTCAGCATGTTTAATCATGTAAGCATACAGATAAGAGCAGGTGAATCATGTAGCAGTATATCCAAATGGTAGAGAATACATTCATGTAAATACTATAAATCAATAGACAATGTATACTTGCCTAGAATTCTCTGAAACTGATAGAGAGCGTTGGGTACCAAAAGCAATATCAAGGCCTAGGCACATGCTAGTGCCGCTATAGTCCATAAAATTCTACCAAACCCAAACAAACCAAAGATTGTTACTCAGCATTTATATACGCCTAATTTAATGACAATCCTTATTAGGGTTACTAATAAAATAATTTCCTTATAATAGCCAAAAATTCTTTTTTGGTGATTTTAGGAAATAATATAATATACAAAATAATAATCTAAATATTCAAACTCGTATAAATATGCACAAGGTTAAATAGCATACACATAAGTATTCAAATAATCATACTAAGTAGTTTAATAAGGAATCATTAATGGTGTATAATACCTACCAAGTATTGTTAAATATATATATATATATATATATATATATATATATATATATAAGGAAATTCTCTCTCATGGTTCTGGAGCTTCGAGGAGGTAATTTGCGGGCAACTGCTTTGTGAACCTTGACCTTCCGGCAAGGCTGTGCCGCTGTCGGGGTCCCCTCCCTCCTTCTTCCCTCGTGTCTGCCTTCATGGCCCGGTCCCTCCAGGATCACCCGAGGGCGGCTCCCTGGCCGCCAGACCTCCTAGCCCTCCTCGGGCTGCCCCCGGACCCTCCTTCTTCCCCCCATGCCCAGCTGGTCCCCCTCCTCTGCCTCCCCGGACCTTCAGGTCCCTGGCCTCCCTTGTGTTGGCCCCTTGATGGGGCGTTGGTGGTCTTGTCAGGCTGCCTTCCCATCCGGTATGCCGTTGGCCGACCCTCCCTCCGCCTCCGGAGGGGTGGCCTTCTCCTTTCCTAAGGCCCACCCCAGAGATGAGAGTCATTTGCTTCTAGTAGCTTCTCTGCCCCCCTCGGGATCTGATCTCACTGACACCTTGTTTCTCCCCTAGGCTCCCTCTTTGAGGCTGGCAGTTGTCCCCATTACAATTTTAAACTCCTTTTTGAATTTGAGGCATCCGGTGCCATCTACTAAGGTCGACTCTGCACACCTAGCGAGTCGCGCATCTCCTCCTATGTTGAGAGGCTCGAGCTCGGGTGCACCACTTCATAATGGCTCCTTGACCCTAGGGTCCGCTGCGCCACCCGTGCTATTCGGCCCAGCGCTCCCTGCGAGTGGCGCATCCTCTCTTCAGCTGAGTGGTACGTGTGTGGGTACTCGGCATCCTGTCGACGCTGTCGCTTCCTTGGAGCATTCAGGAGACCTGCCTCCTTCCCCCATGTTTGTCGTACTGCTTCTCCCGTTGCCCTCGGCGCTTCCCGCTTCCGTTCTCTCGGTCGAGCGCCATTTGTCCAGTCTGGCCTTGCCGGCAGATCTTTTGGAGCTGGTGTTTGCCATTGATTATAAAAGTACAGAACAATTTTATGGGAGGACTGAACTTAGACTCACAATACAAACTCGCTTGTACAAAGAAAGCCTAGGGACGAAAGCCTAGGTACAGCAGACTAAGTACAATTGTTTATTTTAGATTCTGGGGGGTGACGATAGAGGCTCGGAAAGGCGACGGCAGCCCTGCCTTACTCCTTGGACGATCGGTATGCAGCCTTGGCTCCAGAAGATTTGCTCGACGTTAAAGAAATGCTTTCTTTGCTCCCTCTCTGCTTTTCCTTCAAGTCTTCTAATGCTCTCTGATCTCGAAAAGGGGTCTCTCTGGTCACACTCTCTCCGTTGTGTATATTGCCAGGGAATCTCTCTCTTGTAAGGGAATGGCACCTTGTTATTTATAGAAATGGGGTGTGATCATTAGGGTTGCCAATGATTGCTTCCTGGAGATGGCGGCGGCCTGTGGATTGGTCAATCTAGGCCATTCGTTTTGATTGTGATGAATCTGGACCATTAAGTGTAGATTATACCAAATCTCATCAGCAATTAATGCTGATTGGAATAAATCTTCCTCATAATGATCTTCTGATGTCTGTGAATAAATTTGATTTATTCTCCTGCCACGTGTCCCAGATTATTAGAATTTGACCCAATCCCTGATTACAATAAATCTGGGAAATTGATCGGCTTAGGACACGTGTCCTAGGAGCCACTGGAGGGATCTGAACCGCATGAAAATTGAGCCGCATAAGATTTGGGCCGCATAAGGTTTGGGCCACGTGTCAGGGCTGCTTGGGTAGTGGCCCCCCTTCGAACCTTTGAACCGCATAGAGATGATCATTGCGAGACGCATAGGGATGTATCCGCCTGAGCCACATGGAAATGGTCCTCTTGAGCCGCATGGGAAGGCCTCCGCCTAAGCCGCATGAGACTGTTTCGGCCTGAGCCGCATAGGACGGCTTCATTCTGAACCGCATGGAAAGTCTTCGCTCGAGCCGCATACGAACGCCCACGTGGCAAGGCCACGTGGCATTTTTATGGATCTCGGGGGATTGTGTCAGAGATCTCTTTCTCTTTCCTAGAGGTCTGTCATTATGACAGAGTCATAATTGCCTCTCTTGTGTCAGGGCTGTCACTTTTTCTTTTAGAGTTGTCAGCCGTCAAAGTAATTAATGCAGCATAGGTCGGAGTGGAACACTGTTACGCCACGTGTCTTCTGAGCCACATGGGATGTCTTGGGCCGCATAGTCCCTTATGCCGCATGGGCTTTATGAGCTGCATGAGATTTCCTAGCCGCATGATCATTTTCTATGCTTCTACAATACCCCCTTCAAAGTTTTTAATTTGTAAAATTGAAATACTTTGAATAAGAAGCATGGCCGTGTGGAAGCTCTTCTAGTCGCATAGATATCTTGGCCGTATTGAAGTTTCAGTAGCATGAACTTTTGAGCCGCAGAGTTGTTTCGGCCGCATGGATGGCTTAGTCACAGAGAGTTTTAAACCGCAAGGATATCTCAGCCGCATAGTTCTTTGCCACGTCATTATGTCATGCATGCAAACCTTTTTGGGGCAGGATCCCAAGAGTTTCTTTAATTAGCTAGTCTGTATCGATAGCCGAAGAGTCGACTACTTTGTACGAGGCGTCGGTCTGTGGTCCTCCTTTCTCTATAAATAGAAGGGTATTTGGGGGGATTTCTCTCTTAGACTCTTCTTGATTAAGATTTCTGTCTTATTTTCTTCTTCTGACCGATAGACAACGATGGCACCTAGGGCTTCCAGGGCAGTGAAGAAGGCTGTGGCGAAGAGTAGGAAGTCGGCTTCGTCTTTAACTGCCGCACCCCCCGTTCGTCTTGACGTTCATGTTGTCGTCGAAGGTAAGGACTGTGTGGAAGATTGGGTACTTTGAAACCCTATCAGATGCTGCTCTGCTGCATTGCTTCGTGCATAATCATTTGATGTAAGCTTTTCAAATTATACGGTCTGCATACACGTCCCATGAGCCGCATGGAATATATTCCACGTCCGAGCCGCATAAAAATTGTCTAAAACGGGCCGCATGAACATCTCTGAATATCTTCTGACTGTTTTCATCATTCATCATCACTTTTTTCCGTCTTTTGGTTCTTGTAGTGTCTCCACCGAATGCTGAGATTGCAGTAGTAGAGGAGCCGCCGCTCCCTGGCATCAATCAGGGGCCTTCCTCTGTTAAGGAGGAGGCGATGAAAGAAGAATCGGCGCCTGAGAGGGACGACATCCTCCCCACTATCGAGACTGCTGAGGGTGGCAGCGCTGGGAATTCTGATTCTCCTATTCTGGACGAGGATCTTCCTCAATTGCATCCTTCATATGTAAGGTGGTTGAGGGTGTTGTATACGCACTTCTGCAACTAGGGTTTTGAGGTTTCTCGTAAATGTCTATCTGTAGTCTTTATTTTGTTTTGCCTTTCTTCTTGTCTGCATGAAGAACTTTCCTGTGACCGCATAGATGTAACCGATTTCTGAATGAATGGAATATATTTGCTTCACTCTTTTATTGTATAATAATCATCTTATTGGAACATTTTGCATGGACCCATTGCCCCTAACGTACCCTAGTTTTGGATACGGGTAACAAGTTAAAGGGAACGAACATACTTACTCAGAGGTACTAAGGACATAGTGAGTATGAGAGTTTCTTTGACGGGGCCTTCCTGCTCAGAGGTAGTGAGGACATGGCAGGAGTGGGTTTCTTCTACGGAGCCTTCCCACTCAGAGGTAATGAGGACATGTCAGGAGTGGGCTCAATGAAGAGGGGGTACATAGAACGACTCAGAGGTAATGAGGACATGGAAGTTCTATGTAGGGGTGATTTGTTTTTAGCGAAAGTGAAACGACTCAGAGGTAATGAGGACATGGCCGTTTTAGAAATTTGTAGATCGCTTACCCTTTTTGTGCACTGGAAGTGCGGGTATTGGATCATGAGGGAGGATCTCTTCCAGTGAGAAAGTTCAGAGGTATGATCATACATGACTTACTATCTAAAAGAGTGACCGGGATGTGAGTTCAGAGGCACCAGCGGGTACAAGACTCGATATTTATGAAAGTGTGAGTTCAGTGGCACCAGCGGGCACATGACTCGATAATCTGGGATATTGTGGATGTGAGTTCAGTGGCACGAGAGGGTACAGACTCGAGAATCTAGAGAATGGTGAGTGTGAGTTCAGCGGTACCAGCGGGTACGTAACTCAATGATCTGGGAAAATTGTAAGGGTGAGTTCAGCGGTGCTAGCGGGCACATGACTCAATGATCTGGAGAATGTCGTTTAGACATAGTATTTCTTCAGGAACTTGTCATTGACGGGCAACATTAGCAAATCCCCATTCTGTTTTGCGAGGCGGTAGGCTCCGTTGGAGAATACGACCTCAATGACAAATGGGCCTTCCCATTTTGGCTGGAACTTGCCGACGGTCTTGTGAGTCATGACCATCGGTCTCCGGACCGCCAGAACGAGATCGCCTACCTGGAATGTTCTGATCTTGACCTTTTTGTTGAAGGCTCCGGAGATGCGTGCTTGGTATAGTTCGATCCGTTGCTGAGCTAGGAGGCGCTTTTCATCTAAGGCCTCCAACTCTTATAGTCGGCGTCGGTAGTTATCATCCGTCGTCAATTGATAAGTGAGGGCGACGCGGAGTGAGGGTATTTGAGTCTCTAATGGGAGAACTGCCTCACTCTCGTACACTAGGAAGAATGGAGTATTCTCGGTAGCTGTTCGGACTGTAGTACGGTACGCCCATAAACATTCACCGAGCTTCTCGTTCCAGTCGCGTTTGTTGGAAGAGACAAATTTCTTGAGGAGTTTGATGATTATTTTGTTAAATGCCTCGGCCAACCCGTTTGCTGCTGGATTGTATAGTGTCGAAGCAAAATTCTAGATGCGGTGCTTATCACAGAACCGGTAGAAGACGTGGCTTGCAAACTGCGGACCATTGTCATGGATGATCCTTCGGGGCAGTCCAAAGCGATAGATGACATGATGCTTGAGGAAGCTGATCACGTTCGAAGTTTTGACTTCTACAAGTGGAATAGCTTCTGCCCATTTGGAGAAGTAATCCGTGATCGCAAGTATGAAGCGATGTCCACGGAAGGAAGGTGGAGTAATTGGACCAATGATATCCATCCCCCATGCTTCGAAGGGCTAGGATGCCACTGTCGGATGTAGAAATTCGGATGGCTGGTGAATGAAGTCTGCGTAGACTTGGCAGGCTTTGTACCTTCTTGCGTAGTCTATCGCATCCGCTACCATTGTGGGCCAGTAGTAGCCTATTCGGCAAAGACGGTCTTACAATTTAGGACCAGGCTGATGGGCCCCGCAGACACCGTCATGCGCTTCTCGTACGGCTTCTTTGGCTTCTGCGTTTGATGGACACCGAAGCAATAATCCATCATAGGATCGCCGATACAGCATTTTCGTCTCTGTATCGTAGAAGAATCTGAGGGAACGCCGTCTAATGGAGGTGGCCTCCTTTGGGTTCTCGGGGAGGATGTCGTAGACGACGAAGTCGATGAATGGTTGTCTCCAATCTGGGGCATCATCAATCGCCTGAGCGGAATAACTTGCCACGAATTAAACATTATTCTTGGGGCAGATCAGCTCGTGGCCTATCACATCTACCGATTGATGGGTATGATTCGGCACTGCTAGGGAAGCGACCAGGCCTGCTAAGACATCGGCTTCGATATTTCAAAGTCTGGGGACGTGTTCGATGAAGAACCCCTCGAACGACGAGATGATGTCGATCACTATTTGGTGATAGGGGATGATGTCTTCATGGCGAACTTCGTATGAGCCCCGAATTTGATTGACGATTAACTGAGAATCGTCGTATGCTTCGAGATATTCTACCTCCAGCTCCCTTGTAAGTTGGAGGCCAATGACCAGAGCGTTGTACTAGGCCACATTGTTAGAGCAGGGTTCCATGAGAGAGTAGGCGCGATTGATTACCAATCTGGAAGGGGAGACTAGCACCACCCCAACTTCGACGACGATGTTGCCCTTGGGTCCTGTTCTTGAAGCACCATCGAAGAACATCCGCCATATGTTATCGTGAGAGGCTGCATTTGAGTCGGCAACCTCATCTGGGATTTCTTCATATATCCTGGACGACTCTGAGCCCGGGTGGGCTGCCAAAAAGTCTGCCAGGGCTTGACCTTTGACAGCCTTTTGCGGGATGAAGATCATATGATAAGGGGACAGTAATATTGCCCATGTAGAGAGGCGAGAGCTGAGTGCCCCTGGTTTAGTCATGAGGACCCTGAGAGGGTTGACTCGTGAGATCACATGTATTGTTTGTCCAGTGATATAGTACCGCATCTTCTGAATAGCGAACACCAGGGCAAGGCATTCCTTCTCCACAGCGGTGTATCGGTGCTCTGGCCCAATCATCATTCGACTGAGGTAATATATGGCTTGTTCATGGCCTGCATCGTTGTTTTGTGCCAGCAAAGCTCCGAGGGAATGCTCCATTTCTCGTACGTAGAGCAGGAATGGTTTTCCAGCAACCGGAGCCACCAGGACTGGAGGATTTGACAAATATTCATTGATGCTGTCGAAGGCACGCTGGCATTCTTCGTCCCATACGAACGAGACACCTTTCTTTATGAGGTGGGTGAATGGTCGACATCGCCCAGAGAGGTTAGAGATGAATCTTCTGATGTAAGCTAGCCTCCCTTGAAGGCCTCTGAGTTCGCAGAGATTTTTCGGGGGACCCATCTCCATAATTGCCTTCGTCTTCTCAGGGTCTACATGAATACCCTGGGCGGTGATGATGAAACCTAAGAACTTTCCGTTGGATACGCCCAAGAAAGATTTCGTAGGGTTCATTTTTAAATTGTGCGCTCGCATCAGATCGAATACCGTTCTCAGATCCTGTAGATGGTCTTCCTTACGACGACTCTTGACGGCGATGTCATCAACATAGCATTCCACCGTCTTACGCAAGTGTTCTCTGAAGATGATACTCATGGCTCGTTGATATGTGGCGCCAGCATTCTTTAAACCGAAAGGCATGACTGTGTAACAGTATGTGCCAATTGGTGTTCGGAATGATGTATGTTTTTCGTCGTCCGGAGACATCTTGATTTGGTTGTACCCCGAGAATCCATCATAAATGACATGCGTTCGAAGCCGCAGGTATTATCAATCATGATGTCTGTGATAGGGAGGGGGAATTCATCTTTGGGACACGCCTCGTTCAGATTGCAAAAGTTTATGCAGATTCGAATCTTTCCATTCTTCTTGAGGACGGGTACTATGTTGGCAACCCAGTGGGGATATTGCTCTTCACGTATGAAGCTGCTGGCTATCAGTTTGTTGACTTCGGCTTCGATCGTATCCATGATGCCTGGGCGAAAGCGTTGCTGTTGTTGCTTGACTGGCTTTACATCCGGCCGAATGTTGAGCTTGTGAAGAGCAATATCGGGATTTAACCCCGGCATGTCTTTATAGCTCCATGCGAACACATCAATGTATTCCTTGACAAGTTCCAGCAGTGATTCTCGCTCCTCGTCTGTTAAGCTTTTACTGACGAAGATTGGTTTTGGAGAAGATTCGCTGCCGAGGTCGACCTGGATAACCTCATCTTCAGTAGGAGGGTCCCTCAGTTCGAACCGTTTTTCTCGTTGTGCATCCAACTGCTGGGCCCACGGCTCTAGCTCGAGGATTTCAGAGATGTCTTCGTCTTCTTTATAGGCATCGACGAATGCCATGTTGACTGACAAGACTTGTCTGAATACATCTCCGATGCTGGTATCAGAGTCAGAAGTTGGTGACCCGGTCAAATGTGAATTCCAGTCACATTCTTCATCTGAACTTTCAGGGGTCGTCGTGGGTGTTACATACCCTAATCCACATCGAGTCTTGCTATAGTAGTCCCTGGTTTGCCTGCCGGGACCGGTGGCTTCAAAGGTAATCGTCGCCCCGTGTCGTAGTTCAAGCCTGGCGTAGTCTCCAGATCATATCCCTGCTTTTGCATGAGATATTTGGATTGGGGGCTATAAAGATATAGAGGCAGTCTTCCGGCATCTGGCCCAAGATCGACTTCTTCTAGGGTAAAGGGATGAGGATCGTCCTTCCGGCCGAAGATGATTGGGTGGTCCCCTCCTTCGATTATGCGGTAAGCGTCTTCTGCTGGAGTAAGCTGGATTGCGGTGTGCACATTTGTTACCTGTGTGTGGAGGTGAGTGCCTATACCGTGCTCCATAGCATACATCGTACAGAGCTTATTAAGCTCGAGGTAGTTCAAAGATAGCCCTTTATTGATAAAGTAAGGTATCTTTTCTAGAGGGATTACATCATCTGCGGAGGGAACATCAGTGTGGGCAGCCACATACTTGGCTAGCTCCGGTTCCTCTTCAGCTACCCCCTGTATAAACGAAGACTGAGAGGACGACCAGGGCAGCTTGATCGTCAGCGGTTCAGAGCGTGGAGTTGTTGGCAAACTAGCGATCCCCAGCTTGGCACTCGATGCTGGGCGAGGAGTGGTTGGTTCGCTAGAAGTTCCAGGCCTTGTATCGGGGTGACAAACCTTCTTGGGAAGGCGTATCGTTATTGGCTTGTCGGAGGGATTGAGCTTCTCCGTTTCCGGCTGGCCGACTCTCGGCAGCCTGGTTGTCAGTGGCTCCGTTATGGGTCTTGGCACTTGGCCAGACCTTGGTAGCCGGATTATCATCTGCTCCTCTTGTGGCGAGAGGCTAATTGCGTCCTTACGCAGAGTGGCGGTAAGGGGTGCTGACTTGTCCGGTTTACGAGCTTGGAGGTGGATCGTCAGAGGTTCTTCTGATCCTGTGGTTGTCTCGGTACTAGCTTGTACATCTCTTTCACCAAGATGCTTCTTTGATTTTTCGTACAGGCAGGAGTCTGAGTAGTAGGATTTGACCCCTTTGAAAAGATCGATATCAGCAAATTTCGTCCTCACTAAGCCGTATTTGTCGACATATTTGAAGCATTGGTGCAGCATAGAAGGCACGATCATATAATCGTGTATCCATGGATGCCCCAAGAGGATATTGTAAGAAGTGTCTGCATCTATGACGTAGCAGGTGACTTCGGATTGGAGGTCGCCAATTTGACACTTCAGACGAATCTTTCCAATTGGGTAGCTCCTGCCCGAATTGAAACCGTTGATGGCGGTGCTTGTAGGCGTCAGGCGATGCATTGGGATACGGAGATGATGTAGCAGACCCTTCGGGATAATGCTTATAGAAGAGCCAGGAACAATGTGCATCTGATCCACCTTTACGTCGCCGATGTATCCAGTGTAGTATAGCGGGCGATCGTGCAGGTTGGTTTTGATGAGCATGTCCTGCGGAGTGAAGACGATGTTGGGCATTGCTCCCGTACAGGCGCTGTCTTGGATATCTACAGGCGGGATCTCTCCTGTGAGGTTGACCTGAGCGAGGTATGCGTCGGCATTTTGGAGTGCATCGCTCAAAGCCACACGAACATCCTTGGAGAGTCTCAGAAGCTCGTATAATGACAACTTGGCCGGTGTGTTGGCCAATTGTGCTAAGATGTCGAAGTTGTAGGGCTTTTCCAGCCCTTGTGATGCTTCTTTTCGTAGGGATTTGTCAAAGCGAGTCTTCCTCGGCCTAGGCTTGTCGGTCGTCGGAGGCTGAGCCGGTCCCGGAGCATCAGTTGTAGTGGGTTGATGATCTTCAGCTGGATTGTCAACCATATGTTGGGATTGTGCCCCAGACCATGTAACGATGGCTGTAGCTTCTTCAATGTCTGCCGAGATGGTGCGGCAGGACCTGATTTTTCTACTCTTCTTCTTGTAGTAGAAGATGATATGGGCCGAATCACCTTCGATACCAAGTCTGGATGGACCCACATAACTTTCCCTCGTGATGTGGTGAGGGGTACTAGACCAGCGGTCTGATCTCGGGGAGGAGAAAGATTAGCGATCTCCATTGTTGCCAGAGGGATGGGGACCACTCCGTCTTGAGTTTCCGTCGGAGAAAAACTGCCGAATTGTACTGACACCATGTTGGCTGCCACGGTTACCTCTTCGAAATCGATAGCCAGGGCATTCGAATCGATGAGATTTTGGATGTACCGTTTTAGCTGGTAGCAGTCGTGTGTAGCATGGTAGACGTAGCGGTGATAATGGCAGTACTTTGGGTTCTCCATCTCTGTCGGCCGCGGTTTTCGTCTTGGTGGAGGAAGCTGAATTCTGTCTCCTAGTATGAGCATGTCCAAGATGGGCTTGACGTGATCGTCTTCGAAGGAGTAAGTGATTTGCGGCCATTGTTTGTCTGCTAGCTTTGGCTCAGGTTTTTGTGCTGTATCGGCCACCATAGCCTGCTTTTCCCTGCTGTCCCGATTATTGGAGGGTCTACTCCCATTATCGTTGTTGGAACGCTTACCCTTGTTCTCTCCGTCCGAGATGTGCAATCCCAGTTGGTGAGCCTTCTTCAGTCGTTCTTCGACGCTTGTGGCACTGATGATGAACGTCTTCCAATCCTTGAATTGACTTTCGCCCATCCAGAGACTGATTGTTGGAAGCAGTCTCTTTTGGCAAATTTCAATCAAGGAGGAATCTGGGTTTCCAGAGGGCAACTTCATGGCGGTTTGGCGGAACCTCTCGATGTAGTTTCTTGTCAGCTCTTTCTCCCCTTGGACGACGTCCATAAGGGTAGACATGGTGATGTCCTGCCCTACTTCGTAGAATCTCTCCAAGAACATGTGCTTGAAGCCGACGAAGGAGTGGATGCAGTTGTCTGGCAGATTGTGATACCAGTCAAAGGCGACTCCTTCCAATGCCCCGATGAATAATCGTGTGAGAATGACATCGTTATGAGGCAGATGGTCGGTGGTGACCTCGAAGTAAGTGATGTATCGACTTGCTGAGGTCTTGCCATCATAAGAATTAATGTTGAACGGCTTATATCTTGGTGGGAATGGAACATCCCTCCATGCAGCAGGGTACGGTTGCCATATTCTGAGGTCTTGAGAGTTTTCTCGAGCGTAGAACATGGCTCGGAGCTCTTGGACCTCTTTTCTCGCTTTGCGGGTCTCATCCACAGCGGTGGGGGCCGTTGTTTCAGGAGGATCGTTGCCTGGGTTTGGTGCCGCCGAATTTGAGTCCGCATTGACCGCGGGACCCGCGCTTGTTTGGCCAGGCGTCCCTCCTTGCAGAGTTGGAAGGGCCACTTTAATCTCGTCTACAGACTTGACCAAAGCGAGCAATATAGCTTTGAGACTGTCGATGCGTTGGCGATCACTGGAACCACCTTGGTTGCTGTCTGTCATGAATACCGTCTTCACATTAGCAGAGATAGACGGAGCGGTGGAGGAAGCGCCCTCTGAATCATACCCCTGTAGTAAGAAGTCATCGGGATATGTGGGTATGTTCCCTTCTGATTCAGACTCGGAAGGAACAGTACCCCCAGTCTCCGCGTTCGCCTCGTCTTGGGAGTTTGGACGTCCTCGGGGACGTCGAGGTTTGCTGTATCCGATGGGAGAGTTATCTCCTCCGACTCGTCTTCTTGGAACATCGAATTGCTGTGGAGGCTTGGAGGGGTGCTACCCCCAGCCCCAGTAACCCCCTACATTGTGGACGATGAATCTCCCACTGTAGCAGATTTCGTCTTAGAGCGAGTACCTTAGAAAACTCCGGTGGTGGACACCCGTTTGGACGATAGTCTTTTAGTCGCAGTGGTTAAAATCTTGGGGCTGGGAACATTGGTCTTCTTCTCCCTTCCATCAGCGGGGACTTTTCGAGCGGAGTTGCAGGAGGCGACGGGTAGTGCCTCGTCTTCTGAGGATGGTTGTTGCAGTCTTTGAAAGACAGACTGCCGGTCTTCTCGTATCGTCGCTCTGTTGCAGCAGCAGTTGACGATGACTTGGGTGCAGTGACGTCCGTGGGAGGACTCTTTGCACCCCAATGCATCTTCTCTTTCCTTGCATTTGTGGAGGATGGCCTCACGCAAGTCAGATGGGTCTGGACCGACCATGTTTGCTCCCGGGATTTTAGGAGACTTTTGCGAACCTCTCTGTTCATCTGCCGCCGGGGGCTGGACTCGAGTGGTTCTATACAACTTCCCATCCGAGGCCCGCGTAGCAGTATGCGGAACGCTCGGATGGTCAGAGGTCAGATCAGCGGACCAAACTAGCCAGGCTCGCGCTGCTTTAGACTTCCTCGCTCTAGTGCGTACGGGCACATAGTAGGAAGAGTCTAAGTGATACTGGAGAGAGTCTGACATATCTTCTTGGGAGCATAAGAGATCAGGACCGTACGAGAGGCGGTCGAAGACAGAGCCGCGGGGAGTAGGCGTCATGCGGCTGTCATCATTGGTCCGTATTCGGCTGGCAGACGTAGCCGCATAGGCTTTCTTCATGCGGCTGGAAGTCTCAGCCGCATGAGTCTTCTTTATGCGGCTGGATGATCTGGCCGCATGGATTTTCTTCATGCGGCCGGTAGATCCACCCGCATGAGCCTCCTGCATGTGGTTCACAGACTTGGCCACAGGAGTGCTCGGCTTCTTCTTGGGGAGCATAGGGTCGCTCTTTGTCCCTGTAAGTCCAGCATCGTAATGCTTTCCTCTGCCGGACTCGGGGACAGCAGAATTCTCTACGGCTCGAAGTGGAGCCGTATGAGAATCACCCTTGCCGCCTTGGGTAGCAGAGAGTACTCCGTCCAGAGCTTGTGAAGGAGCAAACGATTTTGGCCTCCACTCGCAGCGAGCTTTCTTTGTGCGGGTTCGCTTCTGGATCGGGCCAGCACTTTCTTCAGAGAGCATCTCTTTAAATGCTTGTTGGTCGAAACGGACGACCATCTTCTGTTGCGTGGAGCCAAGCTTGGCTGCATCCGACTGCATGACCAACTCCTCAGCCGTGGAAAAGTTTGTCTCCAGCAGAGTCGCCATCGTGTTTGCCATTGATTGTAAAAGTACAGAACAGTTTTATGGGAGGACTGAACTTAGACTCACAATACAAACTCGCTTGTACAAAGAAAGCCTAGGGACGAAAGCCTAGGTACAGCAGACTAAGTACAATTGTTTATTTTAGATTCTGGGGGGTGACGATAGAGGCTCGGGAAGGCGACGGCAGCCCTGCCTTACTCCTTGGACGATCGGTATGCAGCCTTGGCTCCAGAAGATTTGCTCGGCGTTGAAGAAATGCTCTCTTTGCTCCCTCTCTGCTTTTTCTCCAAGTCTTCTAATGCTCTCTGATCTCGAAAAGGGGTCTCTCTGGTCACACTCTCTCCGTTGTCTATAATGCCAGGGAATCTTTCTCTTGTAAGGGAATGGCACCTTGCTATTTATAGAAATGGGGTGTGATCATTAGGGTTGCCAATGATTGCTTCCTGGAGATGGCGGCGGCCTGTGGATTGGTCAATCTAGGCCATTCGTTTTGATTGTGATGAATCTGGACCATTAAGTGTAGATTACACCAAATCTTATCAGCAATTAATGCTGATTGGAATAAATCTTTCTCATAATGATCTTCTGATGTCTGCGAATAAATTTGATTTATTCTCCTGCCACGTGTCCCAGATTATTGGGATTTGACCCAATCTCTGATTATAATAAATCTGGGAAATTGATCGGCTTAGGACACGTGTCCTAGGAGCCACTGGGGGATCTGAACCGCATGAAGATTGAGCCGCATAAGATTTGGGCCGCATAAGGTTTGGGCCACGTGTCAGGGCTGCTTGGGTAGTGGCCCCCCTTCGAACCTTTGAACCGCATGGAGATAATCATTGCGAGCCGCATAGGGATGCAACCGCCTGAGCCGCATGGAAATGGTCCTCTTGAGACGCATGGGAAGGCCTCCGCCTGAGCCGTATGAGACTATTTCGGCCTGAGCCGCATAGGACGGCTTCATTCTGAACCGCATGGGAAGTCTTCGCTCGAGCCGCATACGAACACCCACGTGGCAAGGCCACGTGGCATTTTTATGGATCTCGGGGGATTGTGTTAGAGATCTCTTTCTCTTTCCTAGAGGTCTGTCATTATGACAGAGTCATAATTGCCTCTCTTGTGTCAGGGCTGTCACTTTTTCTTTTAGAGTTGTCAGCAGTCAAAGTAATTAATACAGCATAGGTCGGAGTGGAACACTGTTACGCCACGTGTCTTTTGAGCCACATGGGATGTCTTGGGCCGCATAGTCCCTTATGCCGCATGACTTTCTAAACCGCATGGGCTTTATGAGCCGCATGAGATTTCCTAACCGCATGGATCATTTTCCATGCTTCTACAGGTGGCGCCATCTCTCTTGGCTTCGGCCCCCTCGGCTTTGGCCCCTCTGGCTCTTGCCCTCTAGCGCTCCCTCCTCCATCGTCGGTCCCCACACCTGGGCAGCTTGGCGTTCCAACACCCCAGTTTTTTCCTGCCTCGGCGTCGGGTCCCCCTTCCGATCATTCGTGGACGTTGTCAGGCCGGATCGTCCTGTCAGGGACTCGCCGATCATCGTCGACGTTGCGCTCCCATTCTTGGATTACCACCGCCCTTTAGACGTGCTCGAAATCATCGTCCCCTTCTCGGACCAGGAGCTCTCCTCCCTTGCAGATCTTTTTCCTCACACCTTCATCCTCAAATTCCCCTATGGTTGCCCGAAGCTCCCGCGAGTCCAAGAAGTCATCACTTCTTGGGGCCTCACTACCTCCTAAAGGGTCGCCCCTATAGACCCCAAGTATATCCTCCTATATCTCTCGTCGGCTCGCGAACACTTGGATGTCTGGACCAGAGGCACCGCCAAGATAGACTCCCACTTTATAAAGATTATCAAATGGTCTTCCGACTATAACCCCAAAGAAGACTTCGCGATTGCTGCGGTCTGGGTTACCCTCCCTAACCCCCCTCTGATATGTTTTGTGCCTGCGGCTACGAAGAGGATAGCGAACTCGTTCGGGACATTTGTGGCGATAGCCGAAGAAACTCGCAACCTCACGAAAGTCAACTACGCCAAGATCTGTATGGAACTGGACCTGTCAACGGACCGGCCCAGCTCTATCCAAATTGCGCTCTGCAACAAGGTTATACCCAACAAATCATGTACGACAACAACATCATCTACTGTAAGCATTGTCGCATGAGAGGACACTCCACTGAGCTCTATTTTAAAGCACATCCAGAAATGAAGAAGACCGCCACTCAGAAGGCGCTCGCCAAACTGAGAAGAGAATACCGTAATTCACCTCTCCTCCCCCTCCCAAACTCCCTCATCCGCTTTACCACTAGCACCGAAAAATCCGACGACAACTCCTTCGAGAACAGGCCTAACTCCATCACCACCACCCCAGGAATCAACATCAGCAATAAATTCGACACCTTGGTCTCGAATCCTAACGAAGACTCCTAGTCGACTAACCTCCCTGAAGACTCCCTAGGGATAGTCATCCCTACGGAGACTTCCGATTCGGAGGCCCCTGTAGCAGAGTCAAGCACTCTAACCTTGAAGCACCTCCAGGATATGTGCTGTCCAGAGGAAACTTTAGATGGTGTAGCGCACCATCAGGAGCCGGTAATCAGCAACTTAGCTCGTGAGCGAACATAATTAGAAAACACCGCGGCTAACCCTTACGCCAATGCGGGCATCGACACCCAGGAGGATATCCTAGCCATCTCAGTCCATGAACCGGTGGCCAGGCCAAGATAGGCTAACGTAGCTGGATTCACTAATCTGAATAACTACTTCGGCGTTCTAGCTGAGATTGAAGGAGAGGTTTACCTGCACTCCCCAGACAAGCCAGAAGAGCAGTGCATAAATTCAGACATTCGGACGTCTGGGACAGTCGATCCCTCTACCAAAAAATAAAAAAAAGATGTGTTAAAGAGGCCACGCTCATGATCACCCGATCTGTTGCGAAACTCAACTCCTCCCCCCTCCAACAATACCTTAATGCTTAACATCCTATCTTAGAATGTGCGGGGACTCGTGAACACACCCACTTTGAGACTATTAAAAAGTCTTAAGAAAAACCATAGAATTGACATTTTAGTGATTATTGAACCTAAAATCCCTCCTAAGAAACTCAAGTCAATCCAGTTGCAGCTCGGCTTCCCCTCTCCCACTGCCGGTTTCCACGACATCTGGATCCTCTCCGAGGCCGACATGAGACTGGACACCATCCTCGACTAGAAACAGGCGCTCACGTGCTGGGTGTAACATCCCGAGCTCTAATCCATGTCAATTTTGTCCGTCGTCCATGGCAGCTGCGACTTCTCCGAGCATAAATTGCTTTGGGACTCTTTGATCAACATCCACCACAACCATTCCAGCCTTCCTTAGCTCTACATAGGTGATTTCAACGCCATCACCAGCAGGGAGGAGAAGTCTGGAGGGCGCCCTCATTCCACGTCAGTTATGTATGACTTTGTCAACTTTATTTTCTACGCCCACCTATCCCCCCTTCAGTTTTCAGGCAGTGTCGTTACGTGGTACAACAGGCAGGAAGGCTCCCGTCGGCAATGTTTCCGCCTGGGTCGTGCCCTCATCAACTCGTACTGGTCCGAATTAGATATCTCCTCTAGACTATCGCCCCTCAACACGACCGAATCGGACCACTTCCTTCGTTTTATTGAAGTTAGTAGACACTCGAATCAGATCAAAAAAACTTTATGTTTCCTTGATCTTTGGGGTCATCACCATCAGTTCAAGAATACCGTAGCAGCAGCATGGAGGTGCCATGCCACTAACGACCCCCTTGTTCGCGTGGTCGCCAAACTTAAAGCAACCAGGAAAGCCCTCACTCTTTGGAGTAAGGAGGCGTTTGGCGACATATTCCAGGCCATTTGCAACACCGAGGACGACGTTTCCCGTGTTGAGATCCTGTTCGAACGCGATAGAACACCAACGGCTAGAGCTTCCCTCAACCTTATCAGAGCACTATTGATGTTTCGTCTTAAGGTTGAGACAAAATTCTGGAAACAGAAAGCCAGGCTGATCTGGGACATCGAATGAGATAAGAACTCCAGCTACTTCCTCTCTTGCGTGCGTCAAGGGATGCAGGCAACAACTCAACATCAACCATATCCCTACAGAGAACGGTAGCATCTTTAAAGACCCTCGGGATATTCAGTCAGCAGCGGCATCATTCTATACCCAGTTGTTCTCTAAAGAGGTCATCAATAAGGATGTTGAATTTCTCAACGCGATCCCCCGATTGATAAAAGACAGAGACAACACACAGTTGCAGCCCTTGCCCTCCGAGCTAGAAGTCAAAGAAGCTGTTTGGGCTCTGAACGAGCATGGCACCCCGGGCCCGGACGGTTTCACCGGTGTATTCTTCAGATCCTACTGGGACATAATCAAACTGGACATCCATGATATGGTGACCACCTTCTTTCAGGAAGCGAGGTACACCAAAGCGATCTCCAGCCAACCACAACCTCATCCCTAAGAAAGACAACCCAGAGACCTTCAAAGATTTTCGTCCTTTGAGCTTGTGCACCTTCACGAACAAAATTATATCGAAAATCATCGCCAACCGCATGACTGAGCTACTTCCTAAGATTATCTCCGATGAGCAAAGCGGCTTCGTCCGAGGATGCAACATCTTAGACAATATCCAGCTGGCTCAAGAAATGATCACTTGCATAAAATTCCTGGCTGGATGAGGGAACATTACTATCAAGCTAGATATGAAGAAGGTGTATGACAGACTTGACTGACAATTCATGATCTGGGTATTCAGGGCCTTTGGGTTCTCGGAGACATGGATTCACATCGTGTGGAGATCCATTAGCAATTCGTGGTTCTCCACTGTCGTGAACAGTCAAGCTGTGGGATTTTTCAAATATACTCGGAGAGTTAAGCAAGGTGACCCTCTATCATCCACCATATTCAACATAGTCGCTAAAGCGTTGAGCAAAAATTTGAACAAAATGGTCGGCTCCACAAGTTTTCAGCATTTCCATACCACTAGCGGCTGCACTATTATTACTCACCTGGCCTATGCTGACTACATCCTCATCTTCTCTTCTAGCGACGTCGGGTCCGTTGAGGTGGTCAACAACACGCTATAGAGATACACTAGATGCTCTGGTTAGCGGATTAACCCCAACAAGAGTGCTATATACATGCACCATTCGGTGGAGAGAGCCCACTCCACCACTCTCACCAATATTACTTCCTTCAAGGTAGCTAACTCCCCTTTCTCCTACTTAGGATGTCCTTCGGTGTACGAAAGATGCAATACAGGCATTTTGATGGCCTGGTGGGCAAGATTAGAAACAAGATCTAGGGACACTACTAAAATATGCTATATTAGCGACGTTGTTTAGCGACGGAATAAAATACCGTCGCTAAATATATAATATAGCGACTCCCTTCTATTGACATCGCAAAACGTCGCTGAATAGCGACATTCAGCGACACTAGATACATTACGTCGCGGAATAGCGACGTTCAGCGACATATTATTAAAATATGTCGCCTATATTAAAATGGTTGCGACGGTTAGCGACGTCGACTGTTGACGTCGCTAACTTTTTTACTTAGGATACGGTCCCGTTTCTTTTTTTCCCCTCACTCGAAAACTCGAAAATTTTGTAATCGAGCTCTCGGCGAATCCCTTCCCCCTGACGGCTCCCTCCCCCCCCCGGCGACTCCCTCCCCCCGCGGCGACCCCTACCCCCCCTTCGTCGAGCTCCTCCTCCTCCAATCCGAGCTACTCCTCCTCTCCGGTAAACCCTAACCTAACTTCTCCTCCTCCTTCTCTCCCACACACACACACACAGAGACACACACACGGACACACACACACACAGACACACACGATTAGGTTTAGTGATGAGATTTGGGGGCTTGAGTCCCAACATATATAGGAAAAATGGAAGTTGCTCCTAGACACAAACGTGTCGTATATCATAGAGGGAGTTTTTGCTACGCAAAATATCAGCTAGTCTATAGAATGGATTCTTATACAGTGGATAGAATTTTTCGGTCTAGCCGATAAGATATAATACATGTGAGCATTACACCATCGTTTTCTAATTTAGGATGGTTCCCTTGCAATGCCCGTTCTCTTATTGTCTTCATTCTCCATTAGATTTATGATTAACGTAATCAACATAATTATATTACCCACAACAACATTAAGCATCGGACGTTGGGGTTGGAAAGATCCATCTACAATAAAAAAAAGACACCCCAAATTTGTTAGATTTCTTGTACTAACTCAACCTATACTTAATGCATTTCAAGAGAAAACCATAAATCCCCCAACTTAATGCTAGTTACTAGAAAGTAGTATATTGGTTCCTACGACATGAATAGAACCTACTGTCAGAAATTAATTGGCATAGCAGAGTGCATAAATGTTTAGCCATAATAATTCATAGAAAAGCACAAAGCAGGTTGGTAAACTGATATAAAGTAGACTGATGGGTTTATCCATCTTGATTTAGCACTGCCTAGTATCAGTCCTCTTGGGGATTAGGTTTAGTGATGAGATTTGGGGGCTTGAGTTTATTTAAGTATCTTAACTACCAAGAGCATGTACTGATTACTCCTTACATTGGTGTGGGTGTATAGTTGTGTACAGGAAATAGTGTTTGTCCCAGTTTTCTAAATGAAGCAGCTATGAAGAGTGAGATGAGTGTGTACAAGAGCCAGTAGGCAGGCAGGGGTCATCCTAAATCAGTGTGTACTAGTAAGATATGTATTATAACATTTGTAGTTGATAGGAGATTTTGGATAGTTTTAGCTTGGTTAATGTTTAGTAAGAATCGATAGCGTATGTGTACACGTTGGATGCACAAGAACTTATGTGCGATATAGCATGGTTATTAGTAACTGTCCGCTACTAATGTGTGTCACATAATAAGACATAATATACGAATTTGTGCCTATTGGATAATGTGTGTCCATCTTTGCAGAATTATTTCCAAATGGATATGAATTACTACTTGCGGAATCGTTCATGGATGTACAATTATCGTCCTGATGATATGTGTGGTGTACGGGATGAATACATAGCGGGAGTAGAGCAGTTCCTGCAGTTTGCTAAGGCGTTCCCTTAGTACATGGACGACACCAAAATTAAGTGTCCGTTGTGAAATGTCATAACGTGAAATATTATCCAGAAGTGGAAGTGACATATCATTTGTACTCAAGGGGTTTCATGCCTAATTACTATCAGTGGACCGCACACGGAGAACTTGTGTCTTTAGCATCAGAGTCGGAGCCTTATGTTGAGCCGTATATGCATGCGGGACCTAATTTTGTTTCAGATAATCATGCATACGACGACGGGTGCGTGAACATGGTTTTTGACGCTGCGGGGCCTAGTTTCGTTTATGATGCAGCTGAGGAGGCACCGAATGTCGATGCTACAAAGTTCATGGAGTTGCTGGAGAATGCAAGGACTCCATTGTATCCTGGTTGTGAGGATCATTCACCGTTGGAGGTGGTTACAAGACTGTTGAGCATTAAGTCAGATTTTAACATGTCGCAAGAATGCTACAACCGAGTGTTGGAGTTGATTATAGAGATCTTGCCAGCGGGTGCTAAGTTACCTAAAGACTTCTATCGGTCTAAGAGGATGGTGAGATCGCTATGGATGGGATACGAGAAAATCGATTCTTGTCGCAATGGGTGCATGCTGTACTACAAAGACGACAAGGACGCAGATGTGTGCAAATTTTGTGGTGCTGATCGCTATAAAACTACTAGTACAGAAAGGTCTACCGGTGCAAGAAGACCGACCGATTCAATGCACTACTAGCCTTTAACGCCGCGGTTGTAAAAATTATTTATGGTGAAAGAGACGGCCGAAAATATGAGTTGGCACATGCGAGAACAGATTGAAGGAGTGTTGGATCACCCATCCGATGGAGAAGCGTGGAAGTACTTTGATCGAGTCTATCCTGATTTTGCTTCAGATCCGCGTAATGTCAAGTGGGGCTATCTTCTGACGGTTTTACTCCTTTTGGTCTTTCGGAATCCCAGTATTCGTGATGGCATGTGATTGTCACTCCGTATAACCTACCGCCTTGGATGTGCATGAAGACTCAGTACATGTTTCTAACCGTTATAATTCCTGGTCCGAACAATCCCAAGAGGAACATTGATGTGTACTTACAGCCTTTGATAGATGAGTTGAATCAGTTATGGGAAGTATGCGCTAACACGTACGATGTTTCCAGGAAGCAGAATTTTTAGATGAAGGCAACCCTTATGTGGACCATCAACGACTTTTTGGCATATGGAATGTTATCTGGATGGAGCACTCATGACCGTCTCTCATGTCCGTATTGCATGGACCGTACTAAGGCTTTCCGCTTGAAACACGGAGGAAAACCGTGCTTCTTTGATTGTCATCGGCAATTTCTGCCAAAAGATCATCCGTTCAGAAGGAACAGGAATACATTCCGTACGGCGTTGTAGAGAAGGGTGATCCACCGCCAAGGTGGTACGGAGCCACGATATGGGAAGAGGTTAGAGATTTTTCATGTGCTATCGAAGATCCTACAACTGGGTACAAGTGCGATGGATTTGGTAGAGATCATAACTGGACAAAGAGGAGCATATTCTGGGATCTGCCATATTGAAGTACCAATCTGATCAGACATAATCTTGATGTCATGCATATTGAGAAGAATGTGTTTGATAACATAATTAATACTATGTTCGGAACCATCGTTAGTTTCGATTACTGTTGTATGTTTTATCTTGGACAGAGAGAGCAACTGTTCAGGGTGTACTTCTGAGAGCTTCATTTTCACATCCTTCACTCTCTCGGGACGTCGTACAGGATCCCGAGAAGGTGAAGGACGTGAAGAGGAAGCTCTGAGAAGTGCACCCTGAACTGTTGCTCTTTCTATCCAAGATAAAACATAGAACAGTAAGCGAAACTGTCGATGGTTTGAACACTGTATTTCACACACACTGTAGACACAGACACACAGCATAACAAAAATACACATTATATTTTTTTAAATTTTTTTCAGTATTCTGCGACGGATAGCGACGGGTCTGCGATGGATAGCGACGTATGCAGACGTCGCTATTATGTCGCTAAGTAGCGACGTTACGTCGTTGTACGTCGCTACTGTGCTGACGTGGTTAGTATGCCATGTCATCACATAAATAGAATAAGACGTCACCACGTAGTCGCTCTACGTCGCTAGTTTTGCGACGTATAGTTGTTGTCGCTCTACGTCACTAACTTTACGACGGCCCAGCGACACGGCAGTGACGTCGCAAACAGCGACGTAGGGCGGCGAATTTGTCATCTGCGACTAGCTTTTTCGCGACCTTCATTTTTCGTCGCTAAATTCGTCGCTAATGAACTTTAGCGACGTATTTTCTCTAATTAGCGACGTATCTGAACGTCGCTAATCTGGTTTATTTTAGTAGTAGGATGTCACAACGCGATATTATCGCCAGGCAAAATATGATCTTGATCCAGCACATCCTATATTCTATCCCGATTTATACCCTGGCAGCTTGCTCTCCACCTAAGAAGGTCCTCACTTCCATTGAGCACCTCTTTGCCAACTTCTACTGGGGGCGCTGTGATGGCTTGGCCAAACATTATTGGGCCAGTTGGGATTCTGTAGCCAGACCCATAGACGAGGGCGGTCTAGGATTCAGCAGGTTGACTCACGTCGTCGACGTTTGCTCGATGAAAATATGGTAGAAGCATCGCGAGAGCCGATCTTATTGGGCGCATTTCATGAAGGCCATATACTTCAAGCACGCTCATCCGACTGTTGCATCCTTCAATAGTAAATCCTCTACCTCTTGGCATCGTATCCTAATCGGCCGACGATTTGCCAAACCATCGATCCGCCTTCAGCTAGGATCTGGAGAATCGTCCTTATTTTACGAAAGATGGTCTGGGGACGTGTCATGACCCGCACCCGTTTTTTTTTTTTTAAACGGATACGAGACGTGTCCAAGCCAGCCTACGCCGCAGTGTCGGCGGTAGAACGCTGTCACGGCCATGAAGATCAAAATCACAAATAATACTCATTCACAAAATTAATTTAATTTACAACGATCACAAGTTTTATATTTGCAGAAAATATAAACTTGTACAAATATTGGAATGACTACAACTCCGCTATCTAGCTAGTTTTAGGCTTTTGTCTGCAAGTACCCCCGTATCTCCCATGCTAAGTGAATCCACGGCTAACCTGAAAATGTTGGTTTCCAGTCAGGAATGGAACGAGCACAATTCACTGAATGCAATTTCAAATAAAGAAGTTGACTATAAAACAAAGGTTAGACATCAATCATGAGTTTTGAAAATAAATAGTAAAGCCGTAAAAATAGACAGAAAATCAATAGTAAATAATTAGACTCATATACTTTCCCCACTGTTAGAAGTACCTTTGATATGTGATCGGTCTCGGGACAATTATGCGACACGGTCTACACGGTCTAAAGTTACACGATCTACAGTTACACGGTCTACAGTTACACGGTCTACAAAAAATATTGCAATAAAGAAACATTGTCTACAGAATAATAATCACGAACTACACAGATTAAATGCAATAAATAAATCACTGTCTACACGGTCTACTTTGCAATAAATAAATCATTGTCTACAAGAAATAAATGCAACACGGTCTACACGGTCTACAAGAAATAAATGCAACACGGTCTACACGGTCTACACGGTCTAAGGTCAGATCACACATCCTTGGTACTTCTCATTCCCGACTCAACAATTTATAATAGAAAATAATCACATAACCAATGGCCAACCAATGAAATATAGTAAAAATCAATATCGAAATGCAGACAATAAACTGTACTCGCCTGTGGTCCTGGGCTGGTGAAACCGATGATCCAAACCACTCAATATGCCACAATAATCAAAACCCGTACAACAGTCCCCGAAAGCTGAAATAAACAATACCAATGATCTCAGAATAGTCAAATTAGCTAGGATTGCCAGTCCTTAAGTCCAATTCTGGACACAAGGGCAAAACGGTAATTTCGGGCAAAAACGATGTCCGCTATTGGACCCGCTTTGCACCGAAATGCGTGTCAGGGTCAACGGTCTCTAAAGTTGTCAAACTACATGTCTACGGATCCAGTTTTTCGATGCGAACCCAACCGTATGTCCAGAGTTGGATTCCGGCAGGCCGTGCACAAAATCGTCCGTTGAGTGGGACCGTGGGGCCCGCAAAACGATGATTTTATCAACGGTCTCAGAATCGGACCAAACTTGGCATGTAGGACCAGAAAAACGATACGGTCCTGTTAGCGCAAGTTTTGTCTCGATCTGACGAACGTGCACAAAGTAATTGAGAAATTTGCAACGTGCACGATACGGTGAATTTCGACGGATACGCATCAAATTCGTCGCGCACACGCGACCAATTTGAATTCCGTCAAAGCCCACACGACCACGAAGCTGTTACGCAGCTTTCGATCCTTTCGGTTCGCGACCACGTCGTCCAGATTGGCATGACGCACGTCGTGTGGAGCGATTTTGTGATTTTGAAAACAGGTTTTCCGTTGAACTTTGAAATAGTTTTAACAGGGATTTAATAGATGAAAAATAAAAGTAAAAGAGAGGTTTTGAACTCATATAGGTTGTCTAAAACTGTCTTCACATAGAATCTCAATATCGTGCACGGATTGGGAGAAAACTGTCCGTGAACTAGGGTCCTTGGACTGGTTTTACTGTCCTGTTTCGACAGATTTTTGTCGAACTTTGAGTCGATCCCGTGGAGTGATTGTGCATCCTATGCAAAATCTAATTGCTGGGGTTTCGAGGCGGTCATGTTGGCTTTCCAAACTAATTTACGTTTTGCGAAACGATGGAGTAATGAGTTCAAAATCTTACCGCGAAGTAGGACCCTCCGGCCACTGTTACTGTTCGGTGCTGCAGCTCCTGCGCGCGGTTTGCGCTGCTCTGGCCACTCCGGTCGGTCGGCGGCGGCTTGCGACGCCGCACGCGGGGTCGCCGGTGTGTCGCCCATGGGAGGAGAAAGGGTGGCGCGCCTCTTTGTTAGGGTTTGAGTTTGCTTCTCGATTCCCTACAGACTCTTATATATGCGTTAACGCATACTTGCTTTCTCTCGGGTTGGAGAGAGCTGGATCTGGGTTATGCCAAAGCTGAGTTGGGCTTTTATTAGGATCGGCTGCCATTGCTGGGTTGGTTGCTCGGGAGACTTTGGTGTTCTGTTGGGTGGGCTCGGCCTAGGATGGCCGGGCTTGGTCTTCCTTTTTTTTTTCTTTTCTTTTTCTTTCTCTTTTATATAACTAATGTATATATGAGTTTATGTATACCAATATTTCAATACATGTATATATATATATATATATATATATATATATATATATATATATATATATATATATATATACATACATCTATATACTTATATATATACCCGAATACATATATATAAATACTTATATATACATATATATCTATATATCTACATACATAAAATAATATGTATTTACGCACATACGTGTCTATATATATACGCATTACACATATTTACTATATATAAATAAATACTCCAATAATCCAAAAATAAATAGTTTAGAGTATATTCCCATATATATTTTATATTCTTATATTCATACACACATAAATATATATTATATATGTATCCTCATTTATAAATGTATATTTCTATTTACATAATCATACACCCATATTTAATATTCATTTATATAATCACTCTCCTATATTTATGTATACAACTACTTATATATATATTATTCATTTATATATACACCTATATCTTTTGATAAAGGATAAAATGATGATAACTATTAATAATAAATAATCTATATGTAATAACCATAATAATAATATTAATATTATATAACCTCAATAAAATAATAACAAAATTCAATAAGCCAATAATTAATTATTTATAAAATCTAAAAATCATCATTTAAATAAAATAATTAATAATAAAATATTATAAATTTTTGGGAAGGGAAGCTACAAATCTACCCACGTTAAAATAATTTCGTCCTCGAAATTCTAATTCGTAACTATTCTAAAAATTCAAAAAGAAGGTCTATTGTAACCTTAATCTCCTTAAATTTTAATTCCTCGAAACAATTTATATCCTCCTCCTAGCCATTTTGTAACTACAATCTTTGAGGACTTCTACCCACCTTTGGTCACACTGCTTCCTCTAATCTCATGTCACTAGACCTTTATAATAATCCAACTATATGCAAAAATTTCTACCAATAGCTATCTACTGCTTGTTGCACCTATAATCCCTTCCTATCTATCAAGCAACAAATTCACACAAATAGCCAAGAAATATTGGTAAACCCAAATAAGCATGCCCATTCTCTCTCCGAAATAGGAAGGACGTGAAGATAGGAAGGAATAACCGAAAGCAATTATGAAGTTCCCAAAGCGGTAGAGGGTATCCAATGATGCAGGTAGGAAGAAGTTTACGAACCATTGCCTTATTTGCTAGATTGGGTTACTCTAGTCTAGTCACCTGCTAAATTGAAGAACTCCTCGTTTCTTGGAGGATCTTACAATCCATGCAATACGAAAATCCCGTTCTCGAAATTAAAATTAAGCACGATTTCATGATAGAACAGAATTTGAGAAATCAAGATTGCGATCTATTCCGTGGTTATTTAAATGCACGAGCAAAGAATATAAATACGATACAAAGTCGCATCGCGACTTCAGGTAGATGGGATAAGGGTTACGAATGACTTCACATCCTAAGAGATGGAGACTACCTAATAGGATATAAGGATCTATTTCAAATAGTCTGGTTTTATAGTCCAAATATGGTGGTACGCATGAATGGGTATTACTGGGTCTTAATGGGTTCCTGATTGGACATCAGTCATCGGTTGGATGAACCTTGAACTTCAATCTATATTGACTGGACAAGATCCCAATGATAAACTATTTCTACTAGGATAGGGTAACCTAGAATATATTTCAACCCAAGTGGTTGAGCTAGTTGCCAGTCGGGTTGGTTAGCTAGGTTCCTAAAGCCACAAAATGCGCTTTTGTGACTTTTGTGTTTAATTAGCACGAGACGACACAATTGAGTGGCACACTAGTAACATGTGGCGTAGTGTACTTCGAGTCGACCACAACCATATATTGGGTCGAATGATTTGAGTCAAGGTTGAGACTCTAGTGGGAGTCGGAAAGTACAATGATATTACGGTAAGGGTTATAGCTAGTCTTTTTTAACCTGAAAGTCGTACCCTAAAATAGAGTACAAGGGGACGAGTTTGAGTGGGACATGATATACCTAGATGAGGGTGGACTCGTCTAGATCTTGTATATGAAATTTGTTGGAAGGTAACAGCTAGTCTCGTGCTCCGAATATTAATGACACGGCCAGGGACACAAAATGATCTAAATGGAAAGTGGGAGTCCATGGGCACTAATTATCATTCTAATGGAAATTATTCCGAACAATCGGTAATCTTCATATATCCCAAAATTTTAGGGCTTACCGTCTACCCAACTTAGAAGCTAGGATGGTGTTAGAAGGCTTTCCAAAGTCCGGATATTGTACCCCAACACTTGTCAATAAAGGTTAAGGCACGGCGTAACAGGATACGGTAGATCTAAGTCAAGCCAAGGATCGTTCCTCAATGAATGGAAAACGAGAGTGTTCAATGACACACGGTCAAAAATAGAATGATCTACTCGTCCACTGTATACAAGGGTTATCGACAGGGTAACCAACTCTAAGGCACATCATCTAAAAAGATTTCTAACGATTGGGTTGTGAATTTCTATTCGTGTCAATCCTACTAGACTTTTGTTACAAGGGTTCTAATTGAAGCAAGCTTCAAACAAATGATTAGAGGCTCACAACATTTGGTCTCTGGAGAATAGGTAGTCTCCTAGGTTGGCATTTGGTCAAGGGGAAAGATCCTAATCATTCTCAAATTCAGATGGCTCGAAAGTCTCAATAGTAGTTTGAGGGTCGATGGAAGAACGAGTAACTCAATCACATGGCTGGCCGATGATAGCTATACTCATATATACAACTATCATAGTCACGGGAAACTCCGTATTCTATTTACCAATCACGAGCTTTCATCTTTCCAAATCGGTGAAGGACAAAAACAATAAAGAATTCAAGGGAGATGTTACCGAATACAATTTCGTGATTCAAGGGCGAACATATAATTCAAGGGGAATTGTCAATGCAGTCGCGGATGAGATCTTAGAGACACCTACATCTCAATCCACGTAGGGTAATTAAATAAAATGCGAACCAAATGCATCATGGTTGATCAGACCATAATACACTGATTCTGATTAGACAACATGTTAGCAGGCGTCCCCACTAAACATATGCCTCGAATCAAGCTCGATTAAAAGAGTAAGCTTGCAAAACTAGGCTGTAATAGCAGCGTTGGTCAAGATAGTCAAGATACAAGTACGCAAGATTTTTGAAGAGAGGTACAAGTAGTTCGAGTTTAGAGGGAATCAAACTTTACCCGGTATTCTTGCTTCTATAGACTTCCCACTATCATCTTTCCCTTAAGGCCTTGGTCGACTAATGGTTCATAGACTTCTGAATTCTATATTCTAGGTAACCTATTAGTGTCAGTCAATTTCCTCATCAATAGATCACGAGGATCATACGGAGTGCTAGGTCAGGACACATGCTACCAAACTTACAAACTTCCACTACTATTGGCTTTGTATTTTATGGGACATACACGGCACGGTCCTATCTTCTATAGTACCCTAAACTTGTAATCACGTCTGAAGTTATTTCACCGAGAGTTACGTCTCGCCCATATACTCGGGCTGTGGTAAACCCTTGGATTCGTGATTTCAGGGTGTTATGCTATTCGATACTCTACCTTATATTGACACAAGGGTTACGGTCAAAGAGGACCTCTAGCCATAGTTTTAGAAATATTCTATAACCTATACTTTCTTAGACTAATTCCAACTCTAGGGGTCGTGCCTTGCCAGTGCGCTGCTGGCTACGGTGAATCTATGGTCTCTATAATTCAAATAAATGGCGACAGTGCGCTGCTGTCCTGCCATTATGAGTTAACTAATATACCTTTAACTATATATGTAAAAACTCATGAGCTCCTAGAGATTCAAACAACTGGCTATGAATTAAAGTGTAAGTATCCATCAGTCATAATCCTTAGAATAAAAGATGAACATGGAGGAACAAACCGAGGAAAAGAATTACAAACATTCTAGTATCTATTTCATGTATATTCGAGCCATGGGAGAATTTTTGGATCAGTCTACCTCGAGATTCGCATTTGAATAACCGAATCAGGAATTATAAACTATTCCCTTATGGAAAAATAGGATTTTAAATGGGCAATTCAGACTAAGATATGGGGATGATATCTAAGAGGTAAGAGAATGAATTGAACATTTCATCAAGGTTAGATCATTACTCTAGGAAACTCTGCCTCACCAAGTGAATAATATATCCACATTGGATCATATCGTCCTATCAAGAGGTAATAGTGTAACCATAGGGATCTGACAAGGTATCAAAATTAATAACACCCATCCTAAATTGTATGGCCTAGAGTACCCATCGATAAATTTGTATAAGGGACTCCTAGTCCTAGTCATTCACTTAAATTAAATTAATCTTAATTTATGAATGAGCATTTTCTTGCCGCAGGCTCGCAATAGTACAACTAACTTTAAGTACTATCACGAGTTCGCGTGATTTGCGAAGACCGACCTGCATGGGCCACCACAAAAACTTGTCACGACCCGCAGCCGTTTTTTTTTAAACGGATACGAGACGTGTCCAAGCCAGCCTACGCCGCAGTGTCGGCGGTAGAACGCTGTCACGGCCATGAAGATCAAAATCACAAATAATACTCATTCACAAAATTAATTTAATTTACAACGATCACAAGTTTTACATTTGCAGAAAATATAAACTTGTACAAATATTGGAATGACTACAACTCCGCTATCTAGCTAGTTTTAGGCTTTTGTCTGCAAGTACCCCCGTATCTCTCATGCTAAGTGAATCCACGGCTAACCTGAAAATGTTGGTTTCCAGTCAGGAATGGAACGAGCACAATTCACTGAATGCAATTTCAATAAAGAAGATGACTATAAAACAAAGGTTAGACATCAATCATGAGTTTTGAAAATAAATAGTAAAGCCGTAAAAATAGACAAAAAATCAATAGTAAATAATTAGACTCATATACTTTCCCCACTGTTAGAAGTACCTTTGATATGTGATCGGTCTCGGGACAATTATGCGACACGGTCTACACGGTCTAAAGTTACACGGTCTACAGTTACACGGTCTACAGTTACACGGTCTACAGTTATACGGTCTACAGAAAATATTACAATAAAGAAACATTGTCTACAGAATAATAATCACGAACTACACAGATTAAATGCAATAAATAAATCACTGTCTACACGGTCTACTTTGCAATAAATAAATCACTGTCTACAAGAAATAAATGCAACACGATCTACACGGTCTACAAGAAATAAATGCAACACGGTCTACACGGTCTACAAGAAATAAATGCAACACGGTCTACACGGTCTACAAGAAATAAATGCAACACGGTCTACACGGTCTACACGGTCTAAGGTCAGATCACACATCCTTGGTACTTCTCATTCCCGACTCAACAATTTATAATAGAAAATAATCACATAACCAATGGCCAACCAATGAAATATAGTAAAAATCAATATCGAAATGCAGACAATAAATTGTACTCGCCTGTGGTCCTGGGCTGGTGAAACCGATGATCCAAACCACTCAATATGCCACAATAATCAAAACCCATACAACAGTCCCCGAAAGCTGAAATAAACAATACCAATGATCTCAGAATAGTCAAATTAGCTAGGATTGCCAGTCCTTAAGTCCAATTCTGGACACAAGGGCAAAACGGTAATTTCGGGCAAAAACGATGTCCGCTGTTGGACCCGCTTTGCACCGAAATGCGTGTCAGGGTCAACGGTCTCTAAAGTTGTCAAACTACATGTCTACGGATCCAGTTTTTCGATACGAACCCAACCGTATGTCCAGAGTTGGATTTCGGCAGGCCGTGCACAAAATCGTCCGTTGAGTGGGACCGTGGGGCCCGCAAAACGACGATTTTATCAACGGTCTCAGAATCGGACCAAACTTGACATGCAGGACCAGAAAAACGATACGGTCCTGTTAGCGCAAGTTTTGTCTCGATCTGACGAACGTGCACAAAGTAATTAAGAAATTTGCAACGTGCACGATACGGTGAATTTCGACGGATACGCATCAAATTCGTCGCGCACACGCGACCAATTTGAATTCCGTCAAAGCCCACACGACCACGAAGCTGTTACGCAGCTTTCGATCCTTTCGGTTCGCGACCACGTCGTCCAGATTGGCATGACGCACGTCGTGTGGAGCGATTTTGTGATTTTGAAAACAGGTTTTTCGTTGAACTTTGAAATGGTTTTAACAGGGATTTAATAGATGAAAAATAAAAGTAAAAGAGAGGTTTTGAACTCATGTAGGTTGTCTAAAACTGTCTTCACATAGAATCTCAATATCGTGCACGGATTGGGAGAAAACTGTCCGTGAACTAGGGTCCTTGGACTGGTTTTACTGTCCTGTTTCGACAGATTTTTGTCGAACTTTGAGTCGATCCCGTGGAGTGATTGTGCATCCTATGCAAAATCTAATTGCTGGGGTTTCGAGGCGGTCATGTTGGCTTTCCAAACTAATTTACGTTTCGCGAAACGATGGAGTAATGAGTTCGGAATCTTACCGCGAAGTAGGACCCTCCGGCCACTGTTACTGTTCGGTGCTGCAGCTCCTGCGCGCGGTTTGCGCTGCTCTGGCCACTCCGGTCGGCCGGCGGCGGCTTGCGACGCCGCACGCGGGGTCGCCGGTGTGTCGCCCATGGGAGGAGAAAGGGTGGCGCGCCTCTTTGTTAGGGTTTGAGTTTGCTTCTCGATTCCCTACAGACTCTTATATATGCGTTAACGCATACTTGCTTTCTCTCGGGTTGGAGAGAGCTGGATCTGGGTTATGCCAAAGCTGAGTTGGGCTTTTATTAGGATCGGCTGCCATTGCTGGGTTGGTTGCTCGGGAGACTTTGGTGTTCTGTTGGGTGGGCTCGGCCTAGGATGGCCGGGCTTGGTCTTCCTTTTTTTTTCTTTTCTTTTTCTTTCTCTTTTATATAACTAATGTATATATGAGTTTATGTATACCAATATTTCAATATATATATATATATATATATATATATATATATATATATATATATATATATATATATACATACATCTATATACTTATATATATACCCGAATACATATATATAAATACTTATATATACATATATATCTATATATCTACATACATAAAATAATATGTATTTACGCACATACGTGTCTATATATATACGCATTACACATATTTACTATATATAAATAAATACTCCAATAATCCAAAAATAAATAGTTTAGAGTATATTCCCATGTATATTTTATATTCTTATATTCATACACACATAAATATATATTATATATGTATCCTCATTTATAAATGTATATTTCTATTTACATAATCATACACCCATATTTAATATTCATTTATATAATCACTCTCCTATATTTATGTATACAACTACTTATATATATATTATTCATTTATATATACACCTATATCTTTTGATAAAGGATAAAATGATGATAACTATTAATAATAAATAATCTATATGTAATAACCATAATAATAATATTAATATTATATAACCTTAATAAAATAATAACAAAATTCAATAAGCCAATAATTAATTATTTATAAAATCTAAAAATCATCATTTAAATAAAATAATTAATAATAAAATATTATAAATTTTTGGGAAGGGAAGCTACAGGACGCCCTCATCCCATACACTGCCGAAGCCCCACCCAACAATGCGATCAGAGACTTGTGGAACCGAGCAGGGGAGTGGAACTGGGAGAGGGTCCAGGCTTGGATTGGCGAGGAAGGTGCAGAAGTTCTTGCCGCATCCGAATTGATGATCGGGACGGACCTAGACATTTTGAAGTGGTCTCTGACGGCTGACGGGAAATTCTCTCTTGCCTCCGCCAGATGGGCAGTCCGACCTTATGTGGAGAGCATTTCGTAAGAAGCTCCCCACCGATGACGCCCTCACCTCTAACGAATTCAGCTTAGCTTCAACATGTCATTGTTGTACGGAGTGACAGGTTGAATTAGCCAACCACATTCTTTTGTCAGGTGACCTGGCCATGCAGGCGTGGTCCGCTCTCGCTACTAGCTACCGTCAGGCCCAGGTGGATGGGGGCTTCAACGATCTTGTTGCTACCTGGGGCGGTGCCTCCCACGGCCACCAGATTATTGCAGCTGCCATCACATGGGTGATCTGGAAGAATCGTAACAAATTCAGATACGAGGGTCATCAATACACCGCCAATCATCTTATCCGAGAGATTCATTGACAGATTTGTAAGGTTAGCAGTCATTGCAAGCACTTCCGGGAGGGATTCTGGAACTTCCAAGTCACCTGACTGAGGCACTTTTCCAGAGTTTTTTGTCGAACGGGATGTTTTTTCCCGCTCCCTTTCTCTTTAGTTTTCTTCAGTCTTTTGCCATACTTGTAAAGGCTTCGGCATTTTGCGCCTTGGAGATGAATAATATTTCGGGTTTAATATATATATATATATATATATATATATATATATATATATATATATATATATATAATATTAATTAGTAAGTCAATAATGATATATATAATATACACAATTTAGCATTTGACACAAAATAATTGTAGAAGCATGGAAAAGAATACAGAAAGATCCATGCGGCTCGAATAGTTCCATGTGGCCCAGAGAGGAGCCACGTGGCCCTCAACGGTTCTTCCCTTTGTCTTCTACTGTATTTAATACCTTAACGGCTGACAGCTCTGACCAATGACAGAGAGATGCAATAATGACTCTGTCATAATGGCAGACTCCTAGGAAAACGAAGGATATTTCTGACACAATCCCCCGAAACCCTAAAAGACCTTTATGCGGCCCTGACACGTGGACAGTCGCATACGGCTAAGACAGAGGCCACCCACGCGGCTCAGGCGAAAGCTATCCCATGCGGCTCACGAGAACTACCCCATGCGGCTCAAGCAGAGGCTATCTCCATGCGGCTCACGAGGACTATCTCCATGCGGCTCACGAAGAAAGCAATCATCATGCGGTCACTTACGCTCATGCGGCTCAGATCACCACCATGCGGTTCAAATGTTCAGGGGCCACTCCCAAGCAGCCTTGACACATGGCCAGCCATATGCGGCTCAATGGGGAGTAGTCCTCATGCGGCTCAGATTTTCTAAGTGGCTCGCGTGGCATAATAATGGGACACGTGGCATCAAATCGGCCAAAATTCATCAACAAATCCTAATAAAATATTGGGATCAAATCAGATCATTTGCAATCAATTAAATTAACACGTGGCAGAAGATCCGAGCTTGGCATAACAAATCATGAGGATTTATGGCAATCATCATTAATTGTCCACAGACATTTGATGCAATCGCATTAATTGCTCAAATCTGTTATGAACGGCCCAGATTTATTGATCCTTAACCGCCGACTTTTGAGAATGGGTAATCATTGCAAATCCTAATGATGCCCCCCACTCTTATAAATAGCAAGGTGTCATTTCCTTGCAAGGGAGACAGACAGATACATACGGAGAAGAAAGAGAGCAGAGAGACAAAGGCACGCACAGAGAGCATCCCGAAAGCATTTCTTTCCCGGAGCCAAGGTTGCATCCGATCGTCCAAGGAGTAAGGCAGAGCTGCTGTCGCTTTCCCGAGCCTCTATCGTCACCCCCCAGAATCTAAAATAAACAATTGTACTTAGATTGCTGTACCTAGGTTTTCGTTCCTAGGCTTTCTTTGTACAAGCGAGTTTATATTGTGAAGTAAAAGTCCAGTCCTCCGATAATTGTTCTGTTCTTTTATATTTTATGGCAAACACGATGGCGACTCTGCTGGGGATAAACTTCTCCACGTCTGAGGAGTTGGTGACGCAATCGGATGCAGCCAAACTTGGCTCCACGCAACAGAAGATTGTCGTCCGCTTCGACCAACAGGCGTTTGAAGAAATACTCTCTGAGGAAAGCGCTGGCCCGGTCCAGAAGCGAATCCGCACAAAGAAAGCTCGCAGCGAGTGGAGGCCAAAGTTATTTGCTCCTCTCCAAGCTCTGGACGGAGTACTCTCTGCTGCCCAAGACGGCGAAGGCAACTCTCGTGCGGCCCCACTTCAAGCCAGAGAGCACTCTGCTGTCCCCAAGTTCGACAGAGGAAAGCACTACGATGCTGGACTTGCAGGGGCAAAGAGCGATCCTATGTGCTCCAGAAAGAAATCAAACAAGGGCACTAGCCACAAGATGAAAACTCATGGGGCCAAGATTGCCAGCCGTATGAATGATGACCATGCGGCTGAGACTGCTAACCAAATGCATAATACACATGCGGCCAGGATTTCCAACCGCATGGAGAAGACCTATGCGGCTACGCCCGCCAACCGCATGAAGATTATTGATGCCAGCCGCATGACGCCTACTCCACGCGGCTCTGTCTTCGACCGCCTCTCCTATGGTCCTGATCTCTTGTGCTCCCAAGAAGACATGTCTGACTCTTTCCAGCACCACTTAGACTCTTCCTACTATGTGCCCCCACGCACTAGAGTGAAGAAGTCTAGGGCAGCACGAGCTTGGCAAGCTCGGTCCACTGATCCGATCTCTGACCATCCGAGCGTTCCATATTCTGTTATGCGGGCCTCTGATGGGAAGTTGTACAGAACCACTCGAGTCCAGCCCCCGACGGTAAACGGACAGAGAGGTTCCCAAAAGTCTCCCAAAATCTATGGAGCAAACATGGTCGATCCGGACCCATCTGACTTGTGTGAGGCCATCCTCCACAAACGCAAGGAAAGAGAAGGTCCTCGGGGTGCAAAGAGTCCTCCCACGGACGTCACTGTACCCAAGTCATCGTCAACTGCTGTTGCAATAACGCGACGGTACGAGAAGACCGGTAGTCCGTCTTCCAAAGACTGCAACAAACATGTTCAGAAGACGAGGCACTTCTCGTCGCCTCCTGCAACTCTGCTCAAAAAATCCCCGACGATGGGAGAGAGAAGAAGACCAATGTTCCCAGCCCGAAGATTTCAACCACTATGACTAAGAAACTGTCATCTAAGCGGGTGCCCACCACCGGAGTTTTCCAAGGTACCCGTTCAAAAACAAAATCTGCTACAGTGGAAGATTCATCGTCTACACCACTGGGGGTTGCTGGAACTGGGGGTAGCACTCCTCAGAACATCCACGATAATCCAATGTTCCAAGAAAATGAACCCGAGGAAACAACTCTCCCATCAGATACAGCAAGAGCCGACATCCCCGAGGACGTCCACGACTCCCAAGATGAAGCAAACTCTGAAGCTAGGGGTACTATCCCTTCTGAGTCCGAACCAGAGGAGAACATTCCCACATACCCCGATGACTTCTCACTACAGGGGTATGATTCGGAGGGCACGTCCTCCACCGTTCCTTCCATCTCTCCTCATGTAAAGATGGTGCTCATGACGGACAGCAACCAAGGTGGTTCCAGTGACCACCAACGCATCGACACTCTAGAGGCCATACTGCATGCCTTGGTCAAGTCTGTAAACGAGATCAAAGCGGCCCTTCTAATTCTCCAAGGAGGGACGCCTGGCCAAACAAGCGCGGGTCCTACGGTCAATGCAGACTCGAACTCAGCGGCATCGAACCTGGGCAATATTCCTCCTGAAATGTCGGCTCCTACCACTGCGGATGAGGCCAGGGAAGCAAGAAGAGAGGTCCAGGAGCTCCAAGCCATGTTTCACGCTCGAGAAACCTCTCAAGACCTCAGAATACGACAACCATACCATGCTGCATGGAGGGATGTCCCCTTCCCACCAAGATATAAGCCGTTCAATATCAATCCTTATGATGGCAAGACCTCCGCAAGTCGGTACATCACTTACTTCGAGGTCACCACAGACCATCTGCCCCATGACGATGCCATCCTTACACGATTATTCATCGGGGCATTGGAAGGAGTCGCCTTCGACTGGTATCGCAACCTGCCGGACAACTGCATCCACTCCTTCGCCAGCTTCAAGCGCATATTCTTGGAGAGATTTTATGAAGTAGGGCAGGACATCATGATGTCCACCCTCATGGACATCGTCCAAGGGAAGAAAGAGCTGACAAGGAACTATATTGAGCGGTTCCGCCAAACCGCCATGAAGCTGCCGTCTGGTAACCCGGATTCCTCCTTAATTGAAATTTGCCAAAAGAGACTGCTTCCAACGATCAGCCTCTGGATGGGCGAGAGTCAATTCAAGGACTGAAAGACGTTTATCAACAGTGCCACAAGCGCCGAAGAATGATTGAAGAAGGCTCGCCAACTGGGATTGCACATCTCAGAGGGAGAAGACAAGGGCAGGTGTCCCAACGCCAACACCAATAATGGGGGTAGCCCCACCAACAATTGGGACAACAAGGGTAAGCAGGCTATGGTGGCTGACACAGCATAGAAACCTGAGTCAAAACTGACAGACAAGTAATGGCCACAAATGACCTACTCCTTCGAAGACGGCCACGTCAAGCCCATCATAGACATGCTCATACAAGGAGACAGAATTCAGCTCCCTCCACCAAGACGGGAACCTCGGCCGGCAGAAATGGAGAACCTAAAGTAATGTCATTACCACCGCTACGTCCACCATGCTACACACGACTGCTACCAACTAAAACGGTACATCCAAAATCTCATCGATTCGAACGCTCTAGCCATCGATTTCGAAGAGGTGACTGTGGCAGCCAATATGGTGTCAGTATAATTTGGCAGCTTCCCTCCAACAGAGACTCAAGACGGTGTGGTCCCCATCCCTCTGGCGACAATGGAGATTGCTAATCTTCCACCGCCCCGAGATCAGGCTGCTGGTCTAGTGCCCCTCACCACATCACGAGGGGAGGTCATGTGGGTCAATCCAGACTTAGTATCTGAAGTGACTCAGTCCACACCATCTTTCATTCGTAAGAACAAGAGTGGAAAAGTTAGATCATGCCGCACAATCTCGGCAGATATCGAAGAAGCCACAACTGTCGTCACTCGGTCTGGGACACAATCCCAACCTGTGGCTGATAACGCGGCTGATGATCATCAGCCCGCTACAACCGACGCTCCGGGACCTTATCAGCCTCCGACGACCGACAAGCCTAGGCCGAAGGAGACTCGCCTTGACAAATTCCTCCGAAAAGAGGCACCGCAGGGGCTGGAGAGGCCCTACAACTTCGACATCTTGGCGCAATTGGCCAACACACCGGCCAAATTGTCATTATACGAGCTCCTGAGATCTCAAAGGATATTCGCGCGGCTTTGAGCGATGCACTCCAGAATGCCGACGCGTACCTGGCTCAGGTCAACCTCACGGGAGAGAACCCGCCTGTAGATCTCCAAGACAGCGCTTGTACGGGAGCGATGCCTAATATTGTCTTCACTCCGCAGGATATGCTCATTAAAACCAACATGCATGATCGTCCGTTATATTACACTGGATACATCGGCGACGTAAAGGTGGATCGGATGCACATTGATCCTGGTTCTTCCATAAGCATCATCCCGAAGGGTCTGTTACATCATCTCCGCATTCCTATGCATCGTCTGACGCCAACAAGTACCGCCATCAGTGATTTCAATTCGGGCAGGAGCTACCCGATTGGGAAGATTCGCTTGAAGTGCCAAATCGACGATCTCCAATCGGAAGTCACCTGTTACGTCATAGATGCAGACACTTCTTACAACATCCTCTTGGGGCGCCCTTGGATACACGATTATATGATCGTGCCTTCCACGCTGTACCAGTATTTCAAGTATGTCGACAAACACGGCTTCGTGAGGACAGAATTTGCCGATATCGATCCCTTCAAAGGGGTCGAATCCTACTACTCAGACTCCTGCCTGTACGAAAAGTCGAAGAGGCACCTTGGTGAAGGAGATGTGCAAGCTCGTACCGAGACAGCCATAGGATCAGAAGAACCCCTAACGATCCACCTTCAAGCTCGCAAACCTGGCAAGTCCGCACCCCTTACAGCCACTCTGCGTAAGGACGCAATCAGCCTCTCGGCACAAGAAGAGAAAATGATAATCCGGCTGCCAAGGTCTGGCCAAGTGCCAAGACCCACAACGGAGCCACTGACAATCAGACTGCCAAGAGTCGGCCAGCCGCAAACAGAGAAGCTTTATCCCTCCGACAAGCCAATGGCGATACGCCTTCCCAAGAAGAGTCGTTACCCCGATATAAAGTCTGGGGCTTCTAGCGAGCCAACAACTCCCCGCCCAGCATCAAGTACCAAACTGGGGGTCGCTAGTTTGCCAACAACTCCACGCTCGGCCCCACCAGCTGAACCTCTGACGATCAAGCTGCCCAGGTCGTCCTCTCAATCTTCATTTATACAGGGGGTAGCCGAAGAGGAACCGGAGCTAGCCAAGTATGTGGCTGCCCATACTGATGTTCCCTCCGCAGATGATGTAATCCCGCTAGAAAAGATACCTTATTTCATCAATAAAGGGCTATCTTTGAACTACCTCGAGCTTAATAAGCTTTGTACAATGTATGCTATGGAACACGGTATAGGCACTCACCTACACACACAGGTGACAAATGTGTACACCGCAAACCAGCTTACCCCAGTAGAAGATGCTTACCGCATAATCGAGGGAGGGAACCATCCAATCATCTTCGGCCGGAAGGACGACCCGCAGCCCTTCACCATAGAAGAAGTCGATCTTGAATCAGATACCGGGAGACTGTCTCTGTATCTTTATAGCCCCCAATCCAAATACCTCATGCAAAAATAGGGGTATGATCTGGAGACTACGCCAGGCTTGAACTACGGCACTGGACGACGATTACCTTTAAAGCCACCAGTCCTGGCTGGCAAACCACGGGACTACTACAGCAAGACCCGATGTGGATTAGGGTATGTTACGCCCACAACGACCCCTGAAAGTTCGAATGAGGAATGCGACTGGCATTCACATTCAACCGGGTCACCAACTTCTGATTCGGATACCAGCATCGGAGACGTATTCAGACAAGTCCTGTCAGTCAATATGGCATTCGCCGACGCTTACGAAGAAGATGAAGACATTTCTGAAATCCTCAAGTTAGAGCCGTGGGCCCAACAGCTGGATGCACAATGGGAAAAGCGGTTCGAACAGAGAGAACCTCCTACTGAAGATGAGGTCATACAAGTAGATCTCGGCAGTGAATCTTCTCCGAAACCAATCTTCGTCAGTAAAAGCCTAACAGACGAAAAGAGAGAATCGCTAATGGAACTTGTCAAATAATATATTAATGTGTTCGCCTGGAGCTATGAAGACATGCCAGGACTAAACCCCGAGGTTGCTCTTCACAAACTCAACATTTGACCAGATGCAAAACCAGTCAAGCAATAATAATGACGCTTCCGCCCAGGCATCATGGATGCTATCGAAGCCGAAGTCAAGAAACTGATAGCCAGCAGCTTCATACGCGAAGAGCAACATCTGGATTGGGTCGCCAACATAGTACCAGTCCTCAAGAAGAATGGGAAGATTCGAATCTACATCGACTTCCGTAATCTGAACGACGTATGTCCCAAAGATGAATTCTTCTTTCCTATTACAGACATCATGATTGACAACACCTGCGGCTTTGAACGTATGTCATTCATGGATGGCTTCTCAGGGTACAACCAAATCAAAATGTCTCCTGACGACGAAAAGCATACATCATTTCGAACACCGATTGGCACATACTGCTACACAGTCATGCCTTTCGGTTTAAAGAATACTGGCACTACATATCAAAGAGCCATGAGTATCATCTTCAGAGACCACTTACGCAAGACGGTGGAGTGCTATGTTGATGACATCGCCGTCAAGAGTCGATGTAAAGGAGACCATCTCCAGGATATGAGGACGGTATTCGACCTGATGCGAGCACACAACCTGAAGATGAATCCCACAAAATATTTCTTGGGTGTATCCAGCGGAAAGTTCTTGGGTTTCATCATCACCGCCCAAGGTATCCATGTAGACCCTGAGAAGATGAAGGCAATCATGGAGATGGGTCCCCCAAAAAATCTTCGAGAACTTCGAGGCCTCCAAGGGAGGCTAGCTTACATCAGGAGGTTCATTTCTAACCTCTTCGGGCGATGTCGACCATTCACCCATCTCATGAAGAAAGGCGTCTCATTCGTATGGGATGAAGAATGCCAACGTGCCTTCGACAGCATCAAAGAATATTTATCGAACCCTCCAGTCCTGGTGGCCCCAGTTGCTGAAAAAACCATTCCTGCTCTATGCACGAGCAATGGAGCATTCCCTCGGCGCTCTGCTAGCACAAAACAACGATGCAGGCCATGAACAAGCTATATATTACCTCAGTCGAATGATGATTGGGCCAGAGCACCGATACACCGCCGTAGAGAAAGAATGCCTCATCCTGGTGTCCGTCATTCAAAAGACGCGACACTATGTCACAGGACAAACCATACATGTGATCTCACAAGTCAACCCCCTCAGGGTCCTCATGACGAAACCAGGGGCACTCAGCTCTCGCCTCGCTACATGGGCAATATTGATGTCCCCCTATCACATGATTTTCGTCCCACAAAAGGCTGTTAAAGGTCAAGCTCTGGCAGACTTTTTAGCAGCTCACCCAGGCTCGGAGTCGTCCAGAATATATGAAGAAATCCCAGATGAGGTCGCCGACTCGCATGCAACTTCTCACGATGATATATGGCGGATGTTCTTCGATGGCGCCTCAAGGATCGGACCTAAGGGCAATATCGTCGTCGGAGTCAGGGTGGTGCTGGTTTCTCCTTCCGGATTGGTGATCAACCGTGCTTACTCTCTCACAGAGCCCTGCTCTAACAATGTGGCCTAGTACAACACTTTGGTCATTGGCCTCCAACTTGCAAGAGAGATGGGGGTAGAATATCTTGAAACATACGACGATTCACAGTTAATCGTTAATCAGATCCGGCGTTCATACGAAGTCCGCCATGAAGACATGATCCCCTATCACCCCCCTATCACCAAATAGAAATCAACATCATCTCGTCGTTCGAGGGGTTCTTCATCGAACACGTTTCCAGACTCCAAAACATCGAAGCCGATGCCTTAGCAGGCCTTGCCGTTTCTCTAGCAATGCCAAATCATACCCATCAATCGGTGGATGTGATAGGCCATGAACTGGTCTGTCCCAAGAACAATGTTCAAATCGTCGCAAGTTATTCCGCTCAGACGATCGACGAAGCACCAGATTGGAGACAACCATTCATAGATTTTGTAGTCTACGACATCCTCTCCGAGAACCCAAAGGAAGCCACTTCCATCATAAGGCGTTCTCTCAGATTTTTCTACGATACAGAGACAAAAATGCTGTATCGGCGATCCTAAGATGGGCTATTGCTTCGGTGTCTGTCAAACGCAGAAGCCAAAGAAGCTGTACGCGAAGCTCATGACGGTGTCTGCGGGGCCCATCAGCCTGGCCCTAAACTGTAAGATCATCTTTGCCGAATAGGCTACTACTGGCCCACGATGGTAGCAGATGCGATAGACTATGCGAAAAAGTACAAAGCCTGCCAAGTCCACGCGGACTTCATCCACCAGCCATCCGAATTTCTACATCCGACAGTAGCGTCCTGGCCGTTCGAAGCATGGGGAATGGATATCATTGGTCCGATCACTCCACCTTCCTCCCGAGGACATCGCTTAATACTCGCAATCACAGATTACTTCTCCAAATGGGCGAAAGTTGTTCCTCTTGCAGAAGTAAAGACTTCAAACGTGATCAGCTTCCTCAAGCATCATGTCATCTACCGCTTTGGACTGCCCCGAAGGATCATCCACGATAATGGTCTGCAGTTTGTAAGCCACGCCTTCTATCGATTTTGTGACAAGTACCGTATCCAGAATATTGCTTCAACGCCGTACAATCCAGCGGCGAATGGGTTGGCAGAAGCATTCAACAAAACAATCATCAAACTTTTCAAGAAGTTCGTATCGTCCAACAAACGCGACTGGAACGCGAAGCTTGGTAAATGCTTATGGGCGTACCGTACCACAGTCCGAACGGCCACAGGGAACACACCATTCTCCCTAGTGTACGGGAGTAAGACAGTTCTCCTATTGGAGACTCAAATACCCTCGCTCCGTGTCGCTCTCACTTATCAATTAATGACGGACGATAACTACCGTCGCTGGCTACAAGAGTTGGAGGCCTTAGATGAAAAGCGCCTCCTGGCTCAGCAACGGATCGAGCTATACCAAGCACGCATCTCCGGAGCCTTCAACAAGAAGGTTAAAATCAGAATATTCCAAGTGGGTGATCTCGTTCTGGCAGTCCGGAGGCCGATGGTCATGACTCACAAGACCGCCGGCAAGTTCCAGCCAAAATGGGAAGGTCCATTTATCATTGAGGCTGTATTCTCCAACGGTGCTTACCGCCTCGCAAAACAAAATGGAGACTTGCTCATGTTGCCCATCAACGTCAAGTTTCTGAAGAAATATTATGTCTAAACGACAAATTCCAGATTACTGTGTCACGTACCCGCTGGTACCACTGAACTCACATCCACAACATTCCAGATTATTGAGTTACGTACCTGCTGGTACCACTGAACTTACATCCACAACATTCTAGATTATTGAGTTATGTACCCGCTGGTGCCGCTGAACTCATATCCACAACTCTTCCAGATTATCTTGTTATGTATCCGATGGTACCGCTGAACTCACATTTCTAAATTCTAGATTATTGAGTCATGTACCCTCCCGTACCGTTGAACTCCCAATCTCCCAGATTATCGAGTTATGTACCCACAGGTGCCTCTGAACTCACATTTCGGTCACTCTTTCAGATAGTAAGTCATGTATGACCATACCTCTGAACTTTCTTCCTGAAAGAGACCCTCCCTCATGATCCACTACCCGCACTCCTAGTGCACAAAAAGGGTAACAGATCCACAAATTTTCAAAACGGCCATGTCCTTATTACCTCTGAGTCGTTTCACTTCCGCCAAAAATAAATCACCCCTTTACATAGAACTGCCATGTCCTCATTACCTCTGAGTCATTCTATGTACCCCTCCTTCATTGAGCCCACTCCTGCCATGTCCTCATTACCTCTGAGTGGGAAGGCTCCGTCGAAGAAACTTTCATGCTTGCCATGTCCTCATTACCTCTGAGTAAGTATGTTGATTCCCTTTCGACTTATTATCTGTACCCACAACCGGAGTACGCCAAGGATAATATGTCCACAAATATTCTCCGTTGGGTCCACTTCTGCCATGTCCTCAGTACCTCTGAGTAGGAAGACTCCACGGTAAAACTCTCATACTTGCCATGTCCTCATTACCTCTGAGTAAGTATGTTGGTTCCCTTTTCATCCTATTATCCATATCCTAAGCTAGGGTACGCCAAGGATAATAGGTCCACAAATATTCTCCGTTGAGTCTACTCTTGCCATGTCCTCATTACCTCTGAGTAGGAAGACTCTGCGGTAAAACTCTCATGCTTGCCATGTCCTCATTACCTCTGAGTAAGTATGTTGGTTCCCTTCTATCCTATTATCCGTATCCTGAGTCAAGGTACGCCAAGGATAATAGGCCCACAAATGTCCTTTGCTAAGTCTCTTAGTACAGGCCCACCATTCCTCATCATGCCCTGGGAGCCCAGCTGCTCCATGGCATTCTCCCTCCCGATACCCGGAACGTCCATGATCACCTTGCCATGGAATTGTTCTAGGTTTCCCCAATCAAACTTGTTATCCGTATCTAAAACCAAGGTACGCCAAGGATAACAGGTCCACAAATAAGTCCCCTATGCGGGGTAAATGCCACCATAACACCACAAGCACAACAGGCAGTACAAATAAAGGATGGAATAAAACATACTCTTTTATTTGGAAGCCAAACTCTTGGGATCCTTCCCCAAAAAGCGGCCTTAAATCTGACGGCGAATCAAACAACAATTAATGAAAAAAGATTTGCACACGTGACAGGATGACGTGGCAAGGAGCTAATGCGGCCAGACAGCCCATGCGGCCAAAGGGTCCATGCGGCTGAGGAGGCTATGCGGTTGGGACATCCATGCGGTATGGACATCATATGCAGCCAGAGGAGTTTATACATAGCCATGCTTCTTATTCAAAGTATTTCAATTTTGTAAATTGAAAACTTTGAAGGGGGTCTTGTAGAAGCATGGAAAAGAATACAGAAAGATCCATGCGGCTCAGAGAGCTCATGCGGCTCAGGGACCCATGCGTCTATGCGGCTCGAATAGTTCCATGCGGCCCAGAGAGGAGCCACGTGGCCCTCAACGGCTCTTTCCTTTGTCTTCTACTGCATTTAATGCCTTGACGGCTGACAGCTCTGACCAATGACAGAGAGATACAATAATGACTCTGTCATAATGGCAGACTCCTAGGAAAACGAAGGATATCTCTGACACAATCCTCGAAAATCCCAAAAGACCTTTTTGCGGCCTTGACACGTGGACAGTCGCATGCGGCTCAGACAGAGGCCACCCATGCGGCTCAGGCGGAAGCTATCCCATGCGGCTCACGAGAACTACCACATGCGGCTCAAGCAGAGGCTATCTCCATGCGGCTCACGAGGACTATCTCCATGCGGCTCATGAAGAAAGCACTCATCATGCGGTCACTTACGCTCATGCGGCTCAGATCACCACCATGCGGTTCAAATGTTCAGGGGCTACTCCCAAGCAGCCTTGACACATGGCCAGCCATATGCGGCTCAATGGGGAGCAGTCCTCATGCGGCTCAGATTTTCTAAGTGGCTCGCGTGGCATGATAATGGGACACATGGCATCAAATCGGCCGAAATCTATCAACAAATCCCAATAAAATATTGGGATCAAATCAGATCATTTGCAATCAATTAAATTGAACACGTGGCAGAAGATCTGAGCTTGGCATAACAAATCATGAGGATTTATGGCAATCATCATTAATTGCCCACAGAGATTTGATGCAATCGCATTAATTGCTCAAATCTGTTATGAACGGTCCAGATTCATTGATCCTTAACCGCCGACTTTTGAGAATGGATAATCATTGCAAATTCTAATGATGCCCCCCACTCTTATAAATAGCAAGGTGATATTCCCTTGCAAGGGAGACAGACAGATACATACGGAGAAAAGAGAGAGCAGAGAGACAAAGGCACGCACAGAGAGCATCCCGAGAGCATTTCTTCTCCGGAGCCAAGGTTGCATCCGATCGTCCAAGGAGTAAGGCAGAGCTGTTGTCGCTTTCCCGAGCCTCTATCGTCACCCCCCAGAATCTAAAATAAACAATTGTACTTAGATTGCTGTACCTAGGTTTTCGTCCCTATGCTTTCTTTGTACAAGCGAGTTTGTATTGTGAAGTAAAAGTCCAGTCCTCCGATAATTGTTCTGTTCTTTTATATTTCATGGCAAACAATAATGTATATAGTATATACTAAAATTTTAATAATAAAATACGGTATGCCTAATAATAGTATATTTGATAACAAAAATAAGTATATATTATAAGTATTTGTTAACAAAACTAGTTAACAATTTATTATTCTCTACAGATAAACTACATTTTATATAATATGTAGATTGGCACATACTCCATTTTCATGGACATGCTTACTTAACTTAGCTTTCTATTTCATGTGTCCACTTATTTGTACTAAATACTTGTGTAGATACCTAATAACATGGATTTTCTACGCCAATCAGTGCCCCTGGTATTGACCTTAAACCAAAGCTAACATTACTCATGTGACAGGGGGTCACAAACAACACCTAATAGATATATAAATGAAGTAAGAAGCTTAAAAGCAGTCGTGGGAGAGAGAGAGAGAGAAAGAGAGGAGCCATTTACCACAAAATGCTGATCGAATGGGAGGAGGAGAGGCCCCGTTGCTTGGTCGAACCCTTGAAAGAGGAGAGAGACTGATTTGCGGTCGATTCGATGCGTAGGGGCGGCAACTCGACGGGTTCTCGAGTTCAGTGGCTTGTGGTGTTTCAAACAGTGACAAGGCTGGCTTGGAGTGGGGGCTTGGTATCGCGAGTTCCCTGCGGTATCTCGTCAACGATGAGGAAGACCAAAGGGGTTCTCGGAGGCCCCGCGGGGGTGGAGCACGAACTCGTCGGAGACTGCTAAGAGGTAGTGGAGTTCGAGCAGTCGGAGGACGGGCTATTGGGAGCCAGTGGCGCGAGGTCATCGGTGATCGGTTTGGAGGGTGGCGATGAGACACGGTGATGGAGTGATGGGCTGGGACTGGTGCAACACCCAAACTCCTACGACCGGGTGCAGTTACACCGGTCGAAAGGCTGCTCGGCGCACGAGCCTGCGATGGAGGGGTTCTCGGTTGCTTGTAGAGGGGAGGGGAGATGTTATAGTAAAGGGTAAAGAAGAAAAGAATGACGTGTTGAGTTTCTGTGTGAAGTATGTAAATTAGGGCTTTGGTAAAATAGAGGGAGGAGGAGTCAGGAGTGTTGTGATGAAGAGAGAGGCCGCAGGGAGGGGTGAGTTAGGGTTTGAGGGGCTCTGCTACAGTTCCTTTTATACGTATGTCTGTGAGTCGGATCGGGTACACAGGGGACGGATCACTGTATGGTGTAGACCCGTCCGGATTTTTTGGGCCTGAGATTAGGGATTGGGTCTGGCCCACCTAAAATTTTGAAATCAAATAGAGAAGTGATTTGGTATTAAGCCAGGTTTTATTTAGAAACTAAAATAGGAGATTTAGTTTGGTTGGCTGGGTTTAGAATTGGTGATAAAGAATATGGGCTACTCTAAATATTTAATTTGGACTATATTTGGACTGAAAACAATAAAAAGATCGGACCATATATGGGCTTAAGCCCTATACAAATAAATATTACAAGTGATTTGCAAGGATCAAGAAATAAATATTATCAATATGGATTTCAAATAACCAGGAAATTATCAATAATATTATCAAATGATACTACTGCCATAAAATTTATTGTAAGAAAATATGTTCTTGGAATTTATTAGCTCGTTAAAATAAAGATTATGTTTAGTAGTAAATAAATATGATAAATTTAGGTAGGTGTCACGACCTGCTCCTGCTTTTTGGGATACGAGTGCGTGTCCAAGCCAGCCTACGCCGCAGAATCGGCGGTAGAACGCTGTCTAGACCACAATGCTCATAATCACAATAAATACTCATTCACAAAACTAAACTGAATACAATATTCACATGTTTTACATTTTCAAAAAAAAATATAAACTCTTTACAATTTTCGAAAATGACTACAACTCATCTATCTAGCTAATATCTAAGTTTTGGCCTGCAAGTACACATGTCTCCCCAATGCTAAGCGTAGTCACGGCTAACCTGAAAAATATTGGGTTACCCAGTCAGGATGGAACGAGTACAATTCATTCAATACAGTTCCATTATATGAAAACAACTATAAAACAGAGGTTAGCCTTTAAATATATGATTTGAAAATAAATTAAAAAAAGACAAAATAAAACTACACAGAAAGTTGGACAGTAAATGAAATAACAAAAGAAAATACTCTCTAACTGACTGAAGTATCTTTGATATGTGATCGGTCTAGGGACAATTACATGACACTGTCTACGATGCCTAAACACTGTCTACGATGTCTACTTTGCAATAATAAATCACTGTCTATGATGTCTAATTTGTAATAAGAAATCATTGTCTACGATGTCTACACTGTATAAGGTCAGATCACACATCCTTGGTACTTCTCCTTTCCGATACGATAAAATATGACAAAACATAAAAAAGATGAGAACCACATATCTTATGACTAACAGTGAGACATAGTAATAATTAATATCGAAAAAAACAACAAAATGTACTCGTCTGGGGTCCTTTGCTGGTGAAACCGATAATACCAACCACTCACTGTGTCACACAAAAAGTCCAACCCGCACAACAGTCTCCTGAAACAGATATTACCAACAATTTTAGAATAGTCAAATTAGTTAGGATAGTCTACCCATAAGTCCAATTCTGGACACAGGGGTAAAGCGATAATTTTGGGATAAAACGATGTCAACCGTTGGACTCATTTTGCACCGAAAAGCATACCAGTAACTACGGTCTCTAAAGTCATCAAATTATTTGTCTATGGTTTCGGTTTGATGAGATGAACCCAATCATATGTCCAAAGTTGGATTCCGGCAGACCGTGCACAAATTCGTCCGTTGGATCGCATCTCGGGGCCGCCAAAAGGGCGTTCTGGTCGACCTTCTCAGAATCGGACCAAACTTGGTATAATGGACTAGAAAAACGATACGGTCATGTTAGCACAAGTTTTATCTCGATATAACGAATGTGCACAAAGTTATGAGCTAGTTTGCAAAAGGGCCGAAACGGGGTATCTTGACGGATACGCTTCGATTATGTCGCGTACGCACAGCAAAATCGAGTTTAGTCGATTCTCACACCTCGATAACGTCCATACACGTCTTTCCATGCTCATAGGTTGTGACCACGTCGCCTAATTTGTCGGGGCACGCGCCGTATCGGAAAGTTTTATTAAAAATTTACAGTTTTGAAAACGATTTTTTGTCAATCTTGGGGAACTGATTTCTCGACGCATAGTCGATGAAATCGACTTCTGAAATTGTGTTACAAAGTCCTATAGGTTAGCTGCAACTGTCTTCAATTAGTTTTTGAAGTGAAATGATATGATCCACATCTGGCTTCTAAAATAAATGTTTATTCTTGAAACTGTTCTATTTTCTAGTAGTTTTTCCGGATTTTTGCAAGGGTTTCCTGGTCGATGTAATCTAGTAGAATTAATTCTACATGAACAGGATTGAAGGGGGTCAACTATGCTCTTCGTAGCAATTTACGGATTGAAAATCGAAGAAACGTAGAGAGAGAAAACATACCACAAAAGGGGTCCAATCACTGTCTACTACTGCTGTGATCCCTACCGGTCTGTATATATTTACACATATAATCTTATTTGTAAAACTAATATACCTATATATTTATATATATGTATCTATATTGATTATATTCATATACAACTTAATTTAATAAAACTAATATGTATAAATATATTGGTAAGTTGATTTAATAGAACTAATGGGCATAAAAAATTGACTAATAAAATAACAAAATTTATATATTTTTATATATGTAAATTATTCTACACAAAAGGCCACATATGTAGTAAACATATGCTTATATTTGTACGTATAAAATTCAAGGAAAATCAGAAGCGTGTATATATATATATATATATATATATATATATATATATATATATATATATATATATATATATATATATATATATATATATATATATAGCTAAAATAAGCAAATAAATTAACTTATACTATATTCAACCTAAATAATATAAATAAAGGACAAAAATATATTTAGTAAGTTTTAGGGGGGTTTATAGTAGGGGTCTTACAAGGAATCCTACATGCTGATGAGTGGCTAGAAGACATTGAACGGATAACGCAGATGTCTCGGATACCAGAGGACCTAAAGATTGAGGCTGTGGGCTTACAGTTTCATGACAACGCCCGCACTTGGTTCTTGAATGAGCCCAGGATTGCAGATCTAGGTCTGACTTAGGACCATTTCAAGGACCTCTTCAAGAGAAAGTTATTCCCTGCTGTAGCCAAAGGAGTTCTGGAGAAACAATTCCAAAACTTGGAGCAGTGCAGTCTTACTGTTGATGAATATGCGACAGAGTTCGGCAGGCTGAGCCGATTTGTAGAGTACATGGTCAAGGACCCTGAGGATCAAGCAGAAGATTCTGGCAGGACTTGGCCTAAGAGATCAAGGTTCTTATCCCTTCGGGCGTCATGATGTTTGCTGGTATTATTGCTAAAGCCCAAAGGATCGAGGTGAACATGGACTTCAGGACCAAAAGGTATCGCAATACAGGTAGAGGTAGCAACAACTCAGGACCGACAAAGCATCCACAGTTCCAACATAAGAGCCCCATCAGTACCAGGCCCCAACTAGAGGTCCACAGCAACAACCGCATAGACATGTACAACAGACCCCTTCGTGTACTTACTCCGAAAAGCCTGGACATACTTAGGAGGTCTGCCGAATGAGGCTTAGGGTATGTCTGTATTATGGTGTTGCGGGACATCATCTGAAGGAGTGTACCTTGGCTCCAGTTCTTACAGCTCAGGGAGCAGCCCATACTCGGACAAGAGCAGCTAGGCCTCCAGTTGCTCAGCAGCCGAGGGGACCTCCACTTCCTACCCAACAGCAGTGCTTTGCACAACATCAGCAGAGGGAGATCCTCAGCAGGATAGGACCTTTTCTATTACAGTTGAGGAAGTCAAGCTGGTTCGTGATGTTATTGCAGATGCAATTTTTCTTAACTTTATTCCATCTTTAGCATTATTTGATTCTAGTGCGTCCCATAGTTTTATATCAGTATCATATGTGCTTTAGCATAGTTTATCAGTAGAACTCTTAAATATAACTTTCAAGGTCACGACTGGTGGGAGATATTCTTTTATTTAGTAATATTTGTAAGGGACTGAATGTTTCCTTAGGAGGTCGTGTTTTGAGTGCTAGCCTACTTGTAATATCACTTCGGGGTTATGACATTGTACTCGGGATTGATTGGTTGAGTAAGCATTTTGCTAGCATAAATTACTGCAGGGGTCGAGTGTTATTTCGTCCTCCAGGAGAGCCGGAGTTTGAGTTTGCTATAGGAGCTGCAGACCAGAAGAAAGTGATCATTTATGGAGTTGTAGAGCTCAATTTGTATAGTATGTGGCAACAAATAAATTGATCAATTTAGTAATGTGGGTCCCAATGTTAATTGGTATGAGAGTTGGAGAATTTATATAAAGTTTACATGTAGAAACTCTTATAGAAACTTTCTATCTTACAACACCAACACATAGTATAGAAATTGAGATATAAATTACTATTATAAAAGGTTTTTTTAAATTGAATTTCTACCATAGAACTAGAGGATAGCCTAAGATTTCTGGTGTAGTGCCCAAGTAAGTAGCTAGACCATAATGTCTACTTTATTTCTGTCTTCTTCCTGCAGAATGTGTTTACATGCTACACTTTGAATTAATTTGGATACTCTATTCTACGAATTCACTATGCATTAGTCTTTGATAATAAAAGAGATGAATCCATATAGCTAAGAGAATAATCCCAACTTGGGTCAAACTGAGTTGAACATGGAAAAAGGTCCCACGGTCGGCTTAGAAGTGTTGCATGATGGCTTTCAAAATGACACTCGGTCCTTCATCCGTGGCTTAGGAGAAGGAAAGTTGGTCTTCGCCACAAAGCTATTAATTAGCCTACGTCATAGGCGTCGCCCGCATAAATGCTTGATAAAGCATGCATGGTTCCAGCATCTGAGGCTTGGCATAGCCATTGTTTGTCCCACGGGTTAAGTTGTATTGCACGGCTTGTGGCATAAGTTTAGTCACCCAAAGAACTTGGCTGTTCAAGTCGGACGCGTGCACGACACATTCCCACAAGGCGAGGCTTGGCATAGCCTTTGCTCGTCAAGTTGTTGCACGATTGAGTTAGACAAGAGTTTTGTTGGGCTATCGAAGTCATAGCAAGCACTGTCTCATGTTTTATGTGGTTGTCAAGTTACATAGTCCAACAATCCCAAGGCTCGTCATATAAAGTATGACTTGGGCGGTAGTGTCGCATAGAACACAAGTTGGGTTAAGGCACGAGCTATGGTTGGTTCAAGGATAAGTTAGCCACGGTCTATGGCTGTCACCCCCAGTTTTCAAATTATGGGTATTTTCGTTATTTTTCAAGTTTTATAATTTTTAGGAATTTTATTTGATTTTATGTGATTTTTTGGGATTTATTTGGGTTGGTTTGGATTTTATCCAATTCGGACTCAAATTGGAGACCCGGGTAGCCTGGACCCTAGCGGGACCCACATACTAGCTGGACTTGGCCCACATACCATCCTAATTAAGTTAGAAATTATAAACCCTATTTCCATGGCTTAATTAGTCATTTTAGAGCTTAATTAGTATTTAGAAATCAAACCGAACCAAACCCGAACCGAACCAAACTAAGTTTATTGGGTTGGAGGCTTATTGGATCCTACCCAAAACCCACAAACCCTTCCCCCACACCATGGCCGGCCATGAATAGCCCCCCCTTTCCTTCTCCATTAAGAAAAACTCTCTCTCTCTCTTCCAAACTCCATTTTCTTCCAAGCTTCTTCTTCCTCCAAGAAAAGAAATCTAGGTATGCTTCTAATTTGTCATTTAATCCTCCTTTACATTTATTTCCTTCACCATAAGTGATGAGAAATGAATTCTCTACACTTTGCCCATAAATTTGTTAGGATTCCTAATAATATAGGTTAGAGGATTAATTAGGGGTTTCTAATTAGAGAGGGATGTATATATGTGTATATATATATATATATATATATATATATATATATATATATATATATATATATATATATATATATATATATATGTGTATGTAGTATTTGTATATATATGTATTTGTGAGTGTGTGTGAGAGAGTGTGAGAGGGTGGTGTGTGTGTTTGAGAGTGGTGTGAGAGTGTGAGTGTGCTTGTGTGAGTGTGTGAGAGTGTGAGTGTGTGTTTGTGGGAGGGTGTGTGTGTGTGTATATATATATATATATATATATATATATATATATATATATATAAACACACATACACATATATATTGTGGGAGGGTGTGTGTGTGTGTGTGTGTGTATATATATATATATATATATATATATATATATATATATATATATATATATATATATATATATGTGTGTGTGTGTGTGTGTATGTGTGTTTATATATATGTATATATATATATATATATATATATATATATATATATATATGTGTATATATAAAAAATAAAAAAATAAAATATATATATATATATATATATATATATATATATATATATATATAGATGGATAGGTAGAGGAGGAGTGAATAGAAGAGTGAGTGAATGAATGAATGGAAGGATGAATGAATGAGAGGAAGAATGGATGAAGGAGTAGTAGAAGAAGAAGAGCAACAACAGCAGGAATTTCAGCAGCAGCAGCAGTTTGGACCATGTTTGCACCCTCATTTGACCCCTATACATCCCCCAATAAGTCCCCAAAGTATACCTGCTATATCCACCAAAATATCTACTATACAACCCATATATTTGTGAGTGTTAGAAGAGTGTAAGTTGGTGGAAAAATTAGTTGTTAGGGTGGTAGAAAATAAGCTAAGTTCATGTTAGCATGTTATGTGTTAAGGTAAATACTATGTTAAGGTATTCCCATAGAGGTTAAGATACATGGATTTGATACTTGGATTTGAGTTAGGATTAGAGATAGAGGTATAGGTTGGTCATAGGCTAGAGTGGGAGTTAGAATCGAGTGGTCTCTTGTGATACCGAGAAGGTATCACAAGGTAAATAGGATTTACCCTATGTATAGGGTAAGGTATCTTGATACTTCAAGATACCAAGTTTGAGTGTTAAGATACCATGGTATAGTATCGAGATACGAGGGTAGAGTGTTAGAACACCTTAGAGAAGTATTGGAGGATGAGTAGAGCGAGGGTTTATAGGTAGAATATTGGTTAGAGGCTAAGGTAATAGGTTTACCTTGGTAAGAAAATATGGTTAAGATTAAGATAATATGTTAGTCTTAGGATATGTTAGTTTTGGTTGGAATATAAATATTAGAGTTAGTAGTTAGAGTTGGATACTAGTTAGATATATATTAAAGGGTATCATGAGTGGTGTGCCAAGGTAATGGGTTTACCTTGGCAAGGTAATGAGGTAAGGGTAAGGTAAAGGGTATTTACCTATGTAGAGGGTAAGGTAATGGTGAGTTGTGTAAGATACTAAGTTATCTAGTTAGATGTTAGCTAGTAGCATCTTAGTTTTAGAGTTAGAGTTAGACTTCATATATTAGATATAGTATCTTAGGATATAGATAATGTTAGAGTATATGTTATGTTGGATATGTAGGAGTTAAGGTATTGCTAGTAGAGGATGTTAGAAGGAATATGTTAATATGTTAGAATGTATAGATATTGATAAGTTAAGGTATTGATATGTTAGAGGAATTATTTGTTAGAGTGTTGAGTTGTGGGATATTTGGTAGATATATGTGGGTTAGATGTTAGAAAGTTTTGGTTAGAAAGTTAGAGTTTGATAGTGTTAGTGTATAGTTAGATAATGGTTTAAGTTTAGCATAATATTAGTAAGATATCCTAGTTGAATTTAGAGAGTAGGATAGTATCTAGAATAGGATACCAAGTGATAACTTGGTTAGAGAGTTAGAAGAGAGTTTAGATAGAGTGGCATTTTCAAGATACCATGGTGATATCTTAACTTTACCTTTTTGCCTTAAGGTAATGAGAGATTTACCTTTTTGACTAATGCGATATCAAGATACCATGGTACGGTATCGAGATACTAGAAGAAGGCTAGAATACCATATTAGAGAGTAGGAAAAAACTTAGAATGAAGGTAGAGAAGTCTAGAGTCAGAGTTAGAGGCTAAGGTAAGGGTTTACCTTGGAAAGGGTAAACGGGGTATTTTAAGGTAATGTATATTTTATAACATATGAGTTTTATACTTTAAGATATAGATATAATTAGGATATTATGGTTGGTAAAAATTAGAAATAGCCGTCTAGACCTAGTCTTGACCCCGGTTGACCACGGTTGACTTTTTAGACCAAAAGTCAACTATGGGTCAACACTTTACCCAATTTAGTCCCAAATTCCATTAGACTTGTGCAGTTGACCAAAAGTCAACTGTTAGTCACCAGTGACCTAGAGTTAACCTATGGTTGACCACAGTTGACCAGAGTTGACCACGGTTGACCAGAGTTGACCGGTTGACCAAAAAGTCAACTGTTGACTCAAATCGATCCCGATTAATTCCGTTTGACTTGCATTGATCCAGTTTGACCCAGTTAGACCTAATATGACTTAGTTTGACCCCGTACAACCTAGTTTAATGTGTCTTGACCTAGAATGACTTAATAGGATTCAAACTGATTTGATTTTATTTTCTAAACATAGTATTGATACGTCTTGTTCTCTATAGGTCCTCGAGACGCTGTATTTGCTCCAGTTGATATACCATATCATATTTCAGGCGAGTACATTCTCTGACATTTTTATAATTTATAATGATTGTTATGATTCATGTAATTAGTGTAGATATGCTTGTTCTCGACACATTGGTCACATGGATTAGTATTCATGGATTCTAACATGAGATATTATTTCTCGTTATCTTGGTATATCTTGTGCAAGCTCCCTTATAGTTCTTGTGCAGTATATGGACATCGATTCTCGAGGAGACTTGCTTCCTTCTCGTAGAATCCCGTGTCATAACGTGTCTTGCTTGGATCCACTCTACCAGTCGGGGACGGAGAGTACTAGTGTAGATGTGTGGTCATATCCGCCTTGTATATATTGTGAACCTTGTGAATGCCAATCCTACACCACACGTATGATTGGCTAGATCATAACCTTGTGTAGACCCAATCCGGCCACATGTTGTAGCTAGTATTCACACACCTAGATATATGATTCTTGATTTCTTGTACATGCCATGATCAGTTTACTTGCCTTGTTCTAGCTCTAGATTTACATCTTACCTTGCAATGATACTCACATGTACATTTCATAATTTTCTTGTGTATACTCTCTATTTACTGTCTTATAGCTTTTGTCATATCTTGTGAACTGTTGTTAGTAGATTGTACTCGTTCCGTCCTGACAGGATATATTAAAAATATTACAGATGCAGATGAGGGAGACTACTGTACCTACTACGGTCCGGATGACGTAGTGGGCCTAGACCTGGAGACATTGGTCCAGCAGGGCTTAGCTCCGCCTGGCGAGACCTTACTCCTTGCTTAGTTAGAGTAGGTCTTTTATACTGGACTTTGTCTCCAGCTACTTTTGAGACTGTTATTAGTATGGATTATATTAGAGACTTGGACTTGTATATATTCTTGTGTGGACTTGACAGGTTATTATTTTATTATCGTCTTGTTGTCTTTATCTTTCAGTCTTTATTTTGTTATCTTAGAGTCGTGATTGAGTACTCATATATATATATTCATTGCTTGTCCTCCGTTCGGAGTTGACCATATTCTCGACAGGTTTTGTTATATATATAAACTGTTTAGAGTAGAAAAATCTACAGCATTCCACGCCGATTTTTTTTGGTGAGGGCTGGGCGTTGTCGTGTCACGTTCCCTTTTAGCGGGTGCGGGTCGTGACACGTTTTAGTGGTGGCCCACGCAGGTCCTGAAGTCGCAATTAGTGCGATATCGTAGTGGTGCTCGACTTAGAGTGCTATTACGAGCCTGCGGTACATATCTAGGATAGGCTATAGGCTAAGAGTACTCAATCACAGTAGGATCTTTCCTTGCTTATCTTGCTTACCGTCTTTAATATTGATTTACTGCATTATAGCTGTCCTCCTTTGATATTGCCTTCATGTGCCATATTGATATCTTCTTTTCAATTTGTCTCCAGGATAGTTATGACTCACTCTCCTGGCGAGGAGCACGGGGAGACGGAGAGGTCTGCCACCTCTGGCGGACAGGCTTCGGTCACTTCCCCGGCTGATGGGACTTCTGTTGGGGCCCTCGGGGGTACTCCTCTAGCTACCTCGATAACAGTCCCTGGGGTTGCGGGTGCTCTTCCCGTAGTGCCGGGAGCTGTCATGGGCGCTCTTTCTCCTCCTGTGCAGCGGATTCCTCCGCCAGTTGCAGACGTACTTCCACCTCCACCTCCTCTGTCTACAGATATGGGGCAGATGCTTACCTTCCTCCAGCAGATACTGGAGACTCAGAGAGTCCAGACCGAGGCTCAGCAGAGGCAGACAGACGCGATGCGTCAGGGCATGGAGGATGCCCATTAGTTGGCCCTTGCAACCGTAGAGCAGAGGGCTCCTCATCCGGGGACGCGTACTAGGTACGGAGATATCCAGGACTTTAAGAAGCTCGGGCCCCGTAACTTTAGCGGGACCGAGGGCGTGGTCTATGCAGATGATTGGCTCGAGGATATCGAGCGGCAGATGAGGGCCTCCCGCCTGGCAGACGACCTAAAGGTCGAGGCGGTAGGTTTGCAGTTGCTAGACATTGCGCGCACCTGGTTCAGAAACGAGCCAACCCTAGCTGGAGAGGGCCGTACTTGGGCAGAGTTCAAGCTCCTCTTCAAGGAAAAGTTCTTTTCCCCCACAGACAAGATTGACCTGGTGTGACAGTTCCAGGATCTGCAGCAGGACAGTCTATCTGTGGAGGAGTACGCAACGGAGTTTGACCGTCTGAGCCGATACGCAGAGTACATGGTTCGAGACCCGGAGATCAGGGCAAGCCGTTTCAGGGAGGGGCTGGCTTGGGATATCAAGCACCTCATTCCCTCCTTCTATGAGACATATGCCCAGATCTATGCGGAGGCCCGCAAGGTAGAGCGGGAGTGGGGCTTGAAGCCCAAGAGGGAGCGTGATCTTTTCTCGGGGGCTAGTAGCAGCACAGGGGCTGCTAAGCGCCCTCAGCTTCAGCATCGTTCTTTCCAGCCTCCCCAGCCGCAGGTGTAGGCCAGAGCACCGGTTCAGCAGCAGGTGCAGCACACTCAGCAGAGGCAGGCTCAGCATGGGGCTCCTTGCAACTTCTGCAAGAAGCCCGGTCATATCTGGGAGGTCTGCCGGAAGAGGCTGGGCTTGTGCCTCTATTGCGGGGAGGCTGGACATCAGTTGAGAGATTGTCCTACGAATCATCGCCGTGCAGCTCAGGGAGCACAGGGTAGGCCACCTATGGCACTGCATCACGCCCTCCACCAGCAGCGGGATATACCCCGCCAGGACAGGGTTTTTGCGATGGCAGTTGAGGATCCTGCACGCATTGGACTAGGAGGTAGGGTCTTGCTCTTTCTTTACCTGTTCTCTCTGTCCATTGATTGGTGATTGCTTTCTTAGTACCTTTAGTTGCATATGTGATGATCATGCTAGATTAAATAGAAACCCCAATGAAGACTGCAATAACACGATACGATAGAGATTTAAAACCATGCATGTGTTCTAATTTCCTGGGTTACATGTTATATAACTTAGGATAAAATTTAGTAGACCTTGATTGTTGGGTGCTTGACCTAGAGAAGAGTACGACCGTTTGAATTTCGAGGACAGAATTTTTTAAGGAGGATAGATTTGTCACCCCCAGTTTTCAAATTAGGGGTATTTTCATCATTTTTCAAGTTTTATAATTTTTAGGAATTTTATTTGATTTTATGTGATTTTTTGGGATTTATTTGGGTTGGTTTGGATTTTATCCAATTCGGACTCAAATTGGAGACCCGGGTAGCCTGGACCCTAGCGGGACCCACATACTAGCTGGACTTGGCCCACATACCATCCTAATTAGGTTAGAAATTATAAACCCTATTTCCATGGCTTAATTAGTCATTTTAGAGCTTAATTAGTATTTAGAAATCAAACCGAACCAAACCCGAACCGAACCAAACTAAGTTTATTGGGTTGGAGGCTTATTGGATCCTACCCAAAACCCACAAACCCTTCCCCCACACCGTGGCCGGCCATGAATAGCCCCCCCTTTCCTTCTCCATTAAGAAAAACTCTCTCTCTCTCTCTTCCAAACTCCATTTTCTTCCAAGCTTCTTCTTCCTCCAAGAAAAGAAATCTAGGTATGCTTCTAATTTGTCATTTAATCCTCCTTTACATTTATTTCCTTCACCATAAGTGATGAGAAATGAATTCTCTACACTTTGCCCAAAAATTTGTTAGGATTCCTAATAATCTAGGTTAGAGGATTAATTAGGGGTTTCTAATTAGAGAGGGATGTATATATGTATATATATATATATATATATATATATATATATATATATATATATATATATATATAATATATGTGTGTGTGGTGTGTGTGTGTGTATGTAGTATTTGTATATATATGTATTTGTGAGTGTGTGTGAGAGAGTGTGAGAGGGTGGTGTGTGTGTTTGAGAGTGGTGTGAGAGTGTGAGTGTGCTTGTGTGAGTGTGTGAGAGTGTGAGTGTGTGTTTGTGGGAGGGTGTGTGTGTATGTATATATATATATATGTGTATGTGTGTTTATATATATGTATATATATGTGTGTGTATATATATATATATATAGATGGATAGGTGGAGGAGGAGTGAATAGAAGAGTGAGTGAATGAATGAATGGAAGGATGAATGAATGAGAGGAAGAATGGATGAAGGAGTAGTAGAAGAAGAAGAGCAACAACAGCAGGAATTTCAGCAGCAGCAGCAGTTTGGGCCATGTTTGCACCCCCATTTGACCCCTATACATCCCCCAATAAGTCCCCAAAGTATACCTCCTATATTCACCAAAATATCTACTATACAACCCATATATTTGTGAGTGTTAGAAGCGTGTAAGTTGGTGGAAAAAATTAGTGGTTAGGGTGGTAGAAAATAAGCTAAGTTCATGTTAGCATGTTATGTGTTAAGGTAAATACTATGTTAAGGTATTCCCATAGAGGTTAAGATACATGGATTTGATACTTGGATTTGAGTTAGGATTAGAGATAGAGGTATAGGTTGGTCATGGGCTAGAGTGGGAGTTAGAATCGAGTGGTCTCTTGTGATACCGAGAAGGTATCACAAGGTAAATAGGATTTACCCTATGTATAGGGTAAGGTATCTTGATACTTCAAGATACCAAGTTTGAGTGTTAAGATACCATGGTATAGTATCGAGATACGAGGGTAGAGTGTTAGAACACCTTAGAGAAGTATTGGAGGATGAGTAGAGCGAGGGTTTATAGGTAGAGTATTGGTTAGAGGCTAAGGTAATAGGTTTACCTTGGTAAGAAAATATGGTTAAGATTAAGATAATATGTTAGTCTTAGGATATGTTAGTTTTGGTTGGAATATAAATATTAGAGTTAGTAGTTAGAGTTGGATACTAGTTAGATATATATTAAAGGGTATCATGAGTGGTGTGCCAAGGTAATGGGTTTACCTTGGCAAGGTAATGAGGTAAGGGTAAGGTAAAGGGTATTTACCTATGTAGAGGGTAAGGTAATGGTGAGTTGTGTTAAGATACTAAGTTATCTAGTTAGATGTTAGCTAGTAGCATCTTAGTTTTAGAGTTAGAGTTAGACTTCATATATTAGATATAGTATCTTAGGATATAGATAATGTTAGAGTATATGTTATGTTGGATATGTAGGAGTTAAGGTATTGCTAGTAGAGGATGTTAGAAGGAATATGTTAATATGTTAGAATGTATAGATATTGATAAGTTAAGGTATTGATATGTTAGAGGGATTATTTGTTAGAGTGTTGAGTTGTGGGATATTTGGTAGATATATGTGGGTTAGATGTTAGAAAGTTTTGGTTAGAAAGTTAGAGTTTGATAGTGTTAGTGTATAGTTAGATAATGGTTTAAGTTTAGCATAATATTAGTAAGATATCCTAGTTGAGTTTAGAGAGTAGGATAGTATCTAGAATAGGATACCAAGTGATAACTTGGTTAGAGAGTTAGAAGAGAGTTTAGATAGAGTGGCATTATCAAGATACCATGGTGATATCTTAACTTTACCTTTTTGCCTTAAGGTAATGAGAGATTTACCTTTTTGACTAATGCAATATCAAGATACCATGGTACGGTATCGAGATACTAGAAGAAGGCTAGAATACCATATTAGAGAGTAGGAAAAAACTTAGAATGAAGGTAGAGAAGTCTAGAGTCAGAGTTAGAGGCTAAGGTAAGGGTTTACCTTGGAAAGGGTAAACGGGGTATTTTAAGGTAATGTATATTTTATAACATATGAGTTTTATACTTTAGGATATAGATATAATTAGGATATTATGGTTGGTAATAATTAGAAATAGCCGTCTAGACCTAGTCTTGACTCCGGTTGACCACAGTTGACTTTTTAGATCAAAAGTCAACTATGAGTCAACATTTTACCCAATTTAGTCCCAAATTCCATTAGACTTGTGCAGTTGATCAAAAGTCAACTGTTAGTCACCAGTGACCTAGAGTTGACCTAGGGTTGACCACAGTTGACCAGAGTTGACCACGGTTGACCAGAGTTGATCGGTTGACCAAAAAGTCAACTGTTGACTCAAATCGATCCCGATTGATTCCGTTTGACTTGCATTGACCCAGTTTGACCCAGTTAGACCTAATATGACTTAGTTTGACCCCGTACAACCTAGTTTAATGTGTCTTGACCTAGAATGACTTAATAGGATTCAAACTGATTTGATTTCATTTTCTAAACATAGTATTGATACGTCTTGTTCTCTATAGGTCCTCGAGACGCTGCATTTGCTCCAGTTGATATACCATATCATATTTCAGGCGAGTACATTCTCTGATACTTTTCCAATTTATAATAATTGTTATGATTTATGTAATTAGTGTAGATATGCTTGTTCTCGACACATTGGTCACACGGATTGGTATTCATGGATCCCGACATGAGATGTTATTCCTCGTTATCTTGGTATATCTTATGCAAGCCCCCTTGTAGTTCTTGTACAGTATATGGACACCGATTCTCGAGGAGACTTGCTCCCTTCTCGTAGAATCCCGTGTCGTAACGTGTCTTGCTTGGATCCACTCTACCAGTCGGGGACGGGGAGTACTAGTGTAGATGTGTGGTTATATCCGCCTTGTATATATTGTGAACCTTGTGAATGACAATCCTACACCACACGTATGATTGGTTAGATCATAACCTTGTGCAGACCCAATCCGGCCACATGTTGTAGCTAGTATTCACACACCGAGATATATGATTCTTGATTTCTTGTACATGCCATGATCAGTTTACTTGCCTTGTTCTAGCTCTAGATTTACAGCTTACCTTGCCATGATACTCACATGTACATTCCATGATTTTCTTGTGTATACTCTCTATTCGCTGTCTTATAGCTTTTGTCATATCTTGTGAACTGTTGTTAGTAGATTGTACTCGTTCCGTCCTGACAGGATATGTTAAAAATATTACAGATGCAGATGAGGGAGACTACTGTACCTACTACGGTCCGGATGACGTAGTGGGCCTAGACCTGGAGACTTTGGTCCAGGAGGGCTTAGCTCTGCCTGGCGAGACCTTACCCCTTGCTTAGTTAGAGTAGGTCTTTTATACTGGACTTTGTCTCCAGCTACTTTTGAGACTGTTTGTAATGCTCCAGTCCCAAAATACATAGGACTAGGAACGTAGACATGCCAGCTGTATTCATACGAAGTATACTCCAATATATGGAAGCCTCGTATAAATATATAAGCTGTAAAATGCAGTAGAACCATAACTAATCTCATCCACAAGAATAAAAGAATAGAAGATGTCATATATGAGAATAAATTGTCTTGATACAATATGTTGGGCGGAGACAAATTCACTACCAACAAAATAAGGAAAAGTACATGATAGAATAAATGAATTTGGCGAGCAAAGCGAAAACGATCCAAGTGCAATCATCCTCGAGAAATAGCAATGAACACGGCTAGAGCGAAAGCACCTGCGAAAGACAATAGCACACACCTGACAAGACAACCAGGTCCTCAGAGGGACGTAACAAGACACATAATAGTATGCCATATAAACTGAATAAATATTGCTCAAATAAATAAGTCAATCGAATTTATAACATAGTCCAATACGCACCTACTGAACGAGCGTACCATCCCCCCAACCAAACAAGGACAGGAGATGGTAAACTAATTCACGGCGACGTATCTTTCCATGCTAAGAATCCGATATGGTATCCGGACCCCAACAAGGTTCAATACCTTCTCATCGAAGTAGTAAGTCACACCTACAACCAAACAAGGACAAGATGTGACGAACTAATCCGCGACAAGTTATTGTTCCAAGCCACGGTCAGATACAAGCACCCAAACCAAAAGTACTCGTACCTAACGGATAGGGTAGCCTACCATTCTAAGTGAAATATTGTTAAGAACAATCCTTCCTACGCATGGGCCCTGGCTAAATAGGATCGGCGTAGTCCCCCTTGGGCACCAGAGGCCTCAGCAGGAAGAGCATGACGTTCCGCAGAATCATCAGTGGCCGTCAGTAATCTTGGGTCATCAACCCCGTATCTCCAGTGGAGAGTCCGGGTCACAAGGAAAGTGCATCGAAGCCCATACGCTAAGGAATTTTCCTCCCCGCCCAATGCCTACTGTGTTGTATCCACAACACAAACCACTATAACCGCTAAGTCAGACTAGCATGCAACCTCTATTAACGGTTATTCCTATCGCACGGCTTGTACGTACTGGTGGCCAGCCAATCACGCACTTCCGTGTTCTACATGTGACACACAACCTCTTGTTACAACGTGTCAAGGCCAATGAATGCAACACACAAGGTGGTCCCTTAATATAGGTTTAATGTGAGAAAAATAATACATAGCAGGAAATAAATGAACGGTAAGTTCTAACAGTTATGCTATGTATCACAGTTTATTTTGCATAAAGAAAATAATAGACATGCATGAAATATGAGCTAAAAATAAGTAAACAGCTAATGGCAAGGTGTCTTGCCTGATAGTACGCCTGGGGGTGCTGCAATGATCACTGTGGCATGAACTGCGACTTCGGTGCAACAACTATGCAAGGTGACTTCTGATGGTGGCACAGACAGTGCCATCGGGTCCAGGACGGTCAAATTGGTTAGGGTGGACATAAGGTACGTACTGATTTGGCAAGGGATTTGAGAATAGGACTAATCGCAGAAGAGGAAGATATTCGAAGGAATTTAATAATTAGAAATATACGTTTTTAGAAAACTAATAATAATACTCGAAAATATTTTCTTATTAGCTAAAATAGTTTTTAGATATATTTAAATAAAAATTTAACATGTTTTAAGGCAACTCTAGGTTTGTAAAGATACGACTCTAGATAGAAATATATATATCTTAGATAACTACTTTGAAAAAATCTAGAAAAGAAATCATTTTTTTTACCACCTTATAATTTATAAGTTGAACAATTTATTAATCAAAAATAAAAATCTGCAACAAAATATTTTTATGAGTCAAAAAATATTTATAGGTAATATCTCGAAAGTCGTTTTCAAGGCAATTCTAAGTTTGTAAAAAAATATGTTTGAGATAGAAACTATTAGTAAAATAGTTTCGAAAATATTTGAAAATATTAGGAAACCTAATTGTCGTTTGAAAGCTATATTTCTTCGGTCAAAATAAAAACCTTAAAGGACTTGAAACTTATTGTATAAAAATCAAATAACGTATATTTTTTTACAAGTATATAAATATTAACGCTATATAAATCTTCTAAAATTTAGTACAACATTACTACAATTAGTAATACAAATTATGTTACTATATACTATAAAAACTAAAAAAAACAAAACAATAAATAATGTTTACTAATAAAAATAACAACTTAAACAACATAACAAATAAAATATATAAAAAAATAATACAAGTACTCTGTTGTCTCTCTCCTGGGTCACAAAACCAAGGAGTAGACTTTTAACATTATTCCAAAACCAACTACTGAAAGAAGAAAAAGGAAAAGGGAACAGAAGAGGTGGAGCTCGAAGAGAAGTCGGAGGTCGATCGGCGGAGGTGCGACGCGGGTTTCCCGGCGGAGATAGGCGGAGAGGGTCGGGACTCGCGGGTGCTGCACCAGAGGGTGGCGGAGGGCGTGGACTCAGTCGAGGAGGTGCGGGTGGCTGCGTCGGCTCGTCGGCGAGCGGCGCACGGCTTAGGGCGGACGCGGGAGGAAGAAGGAGGAAGGCGGACGGGGATGTGCGCGGGCGGCGGCGGTTGGTGAGGGTTGTGGGTTTTTGTTTGTGATTTTCCTTTCTTTTTGTTTTTCTGGCCGATTTTTGGTGGTGGCGTTCGCCGGCGACGGCCGGGATGGCGATGGTTTTGCTGGGGCGTGGCGAAGGTGGTGACGGAGGTGGTTGATGGCGGGGTGTCATGGGAGGTGGCGAGTGGTGATGACAGAGGTGGTGGTGGCCGCGACGGAAGTGCGACGGAGACGAGTGTTGGTCTGGTGGTGGGAGGCTTGGGGTTGGTGCTGCCAGGTCTGGTGGTGGTCGGGGCGAGGACTAGCCGAAGCCAGGGGTTCGGTTGGAAGTCTGGGGTGGTGATGAAGGTGGCCGGGTTGTTGGTTGTGGTTGGGATCACGGTGGTCGTCGGGGTGTGTGTCGACGGGTGGTCGTGGCTGTGGGATGGTTGCGTGGAGATGACAGTGATTGTGGGTGACGGTGGTGGTGTAATATCGAGGGGATGATGGTAGTCGTGGTCGAGAGGGGGGTAGTAGGTCTTAGGATTTGGGATTTGTATTGTGTCGGTTTGTCGACACGAAAGAGATAAATGTATTTGTAAAAAAATTGGAATAAGAACTGGACGATGGAACACGGACACGGACACGAGGCACGGACACGAGGCACTGCACTTGTGGTTGCAGAATAATTTGTGGAGAATTGTTGTGGATGGAAATAATGATTGGAGGAGTACCTGCCTATATTATAGGATGTGGGAATTCCCACTTGGATAGGATTAGAGTAGATTCAAACCCAATTAGATAATTCAATTACTAAATTTAAATCAATGAATCAAATCTAAATTTAAACCAAATCCAATTCAAATCAAATTTAAATACTTTTAGTTTAAAATCAAATCTATTTAAATATAGATAGTTACTATTTAAATGTATCCATGGGATGAAATCAAAATTTAAATCTTCACAATATTTCAAAAATACGTTTCCAAAATACTATAATAATTAATTTCGAAAATAATAAATCTTTTGAATAATAATCTTTTTGAGTAATAAAATACTAATATTAAATAATTTCGAAGATACATTTTTATTTATTTTAAAATAAGCTAATAAATAAATTAGGAAACATGTATGCATAATTGATTATACAAAATTATGCTTTCTAGTATACAATGAAATATAATTTATTACTAATAAAGATTAGAAGAAGGGCTTAAGATAACCAACTCGGAAATTTGGTAAAATGGCAAAAATAACAATTATATAATTATCTTGAGACTATAAAATGAAAATATTTTTCTAAAATATGTACGCTCGCACATATTCGCCCTCGTCGAGCAAAAATAAAATTTTGTGCGCGACGTAAAATACGATTACGTGACGTACAATACAAAATTTTAAATCGGTACCAAATTTAATAAAAAAAAGTAGAAATTTTAGGGATTTTACATCCTACCCAACTTAAAAGAATTTCGTCCTCGAAATTAAGAATTTGTAGGGGGGTGAGAGGACACAAGGGGTATCGATGGAAAACAATCTATAACAAATCATGCCGTAGGAATTCGCGATCTAGATCGTAGAAAAACAATACGGCATGGTCATTGGTAATGAAGAGTCACGATTAAGAGAGCGAAATAGATTTGCTTTAATTAAGCGATTAGTGGTTTTGATAGGGCCGAGTAGATTGGGATGAAATATAGCAATATCGAGGGAGAATGGTCATCGCCGATAGGAAGGCTAGAGGGAGTGCTAGTATAACGCCTTCGTTTTCTAAAATAGGTGAAGGCGAAAGCAATATAGAGTTCGAAGGAGGCGTTATCGAATACGAATACGTGATTCAAAGACGACCGAAAAGAGTTTCAAAGGAGTTGCCAAGGCAGTCGCGGATGGGACTCTAGAGGACAAGTTTAACTATATCTCCATCCACGTAGAATAATAGGCAAAAGCGAACCAAAGTGCACTCGGTTGATCAGACCATCATGCATGGTTCTGATTAGACCATATGTTAGTGGACATGCCCACATAACATATGTCTGGAAACAAGCTTGATAAAAGAATAAGATTGCAAAAACTATGCTACATTAGCATCATTAGTCAAGATGGTAAAAGCATAGGTACGAGAGATTAAGATTGAAAGAAGAATAATGATTCAAAGTATTTCATGTGTTGGTTCCTATACAGTCGTCCTATAGTTCTTGTCCAAGTCCTTGGTTGACTATGGGTTAAGGTTTTCTAAATTCTAGAATCTAAGTAGACTTGCTAAGATAGGTCGCAAGGACAAAGGGTTTGCTAGGTCATAAGGTATTCTACCCAACTTAAAGAATTAAACTAATGTGTTTTGGGACAACTAACTAGTAGGGTCAATCCCTAGCAAGCACGAAGGGAAGATCAGAATAGGCATGGAAGGAAGCAAGCAAGATGCAATTGATGAGTCAAACGGTAGATAAATCAAGGGAAGTGGTCAAGTATGTGGATGAGATCCTAGACTTCTAATCCTATACGCAGGCTTGCTTGGTACGGTAAAGTAACCAAACAATTTATCTTGACCTGCATGGGCCACCACAAAAATATGTAACGCCCCAGTCCCAAAATACGTAGGACTAGGAACGTAGACATGCCAGCTGTATTCATACGAAGTATACTCCAATATATGGAAGCCTCGTATAAATACATAAGCTGTAAAATGCAGTAGAACCATAACTAATCTCATCCACAAGAATAAAAGAATAGAAGATGTCATATATGAGAATAAATTGTCTTGATACAATATGTTGGGCGGAGACAATCCACTACCAACAAAATAAGAAAAGTACATGTAGAATAAATAAATTTGCGAGCGAAGCGAAAACGATCCAAGTGCAATCATCCTCGAGAAATAGCAATGAACACGGCTAGAGCGAAAGCACCTGCGAAAGACAATAGCACACACCTGGCAAGACAACCAGGTCCTCAGAGGGACGTAACAAGACACATAATAGCATGCCATATAAACTGAATAAATATTGCTCAAATAAATAAGTCAATCGAATTTATAACATAGTCCAATACGCACCTACTGAACGAGCGTACCATCCCCCCAACCAAACAAGGATGAGATGGTAAACTAATTCACGGCGACGTATCTTTCCATGCTAAGAATCCGATATGGTATCCGGACCCCAACAAGGTTCAATACCTTCTCATCGAAGTAGTAAGTCACACCTACAACCAAACAAGGACAAGATGTGACGAACTAATCCGCGACAAGTTATTGTTCCAAGCCACGGTCAGATACAAGCACCCAAACCAAAAGTACTCGTACCTAACGGATAGGGTAGCCTACCATTCTAAGTGAAATGTTGTTAAGAACAATCCTTCCTACGCATGGCCCTGGCTAAATAGGATCGGCGTAGTCCCCCTTGGGCACCAGAGGCCCCAGCAGGAAGAGCATGACGTTCCGCAGAATCGTCAGTGGCCGTCAGTAATCTTGGGTCATCAACCCGTATCTCCAGTGGAGAGTCCGGGTCACAAGGAAAGTGCATCGAAGCCCATAAGCTAAGGAATTGTCCTCCCCGCCAATGCCTACTGTGTTGTATCCACAACACAAACCACTATAACCGCTAAGTCAGACTAGCATGCAACCTCTATTAGCGGTTATTCCATCGCACGGCTTGTACGTACTGGTGGCCAGCCAATCACGCACTTCCGTGTTCTGCATGTGACACACAACCTCGTGTTACAACGTGTCAGGCCAATGAATGCAACACACAAGGTGGTCCCTTAAATCTAGGTTTAATGTGAGAAAAATAATACATAGCAGAAAATAAATGAACGGTAATTTCTAACAGTTATGCTATGTATCACAGTTTATTTGCATAAAAAAAATAATAGACATGCAAAATATGAGCTAAAAATAAGTAAACAGCTAATGGCAAGGTGTCTTGCCTGATAGTACGCCTGGGGGTGCTGCAATGATCACTGTGCATGAACGCGACTTCGGTGCAACAACTATGCAAGGTGACTTCTGATGGTGGCACAGACAGTGCCATCGGGTCCAGGACGGTCAAATTGGTTAGGGTGGACATAAGGTACGTACTGATTTGGCAAGGGATTTGAGAATAGGACTAATCGCAGAAGAGGAAATATTCGAAGGAATTTAATAATTAGAAATATACGTTTTTAGAAAACTAATAATAATACTCGAAAATATTTTCTTATTAGCTAAAATAGTTTTTAGATATATTTAAAAAAAATTTAACATGTTTTAAGGCAACTCTAGGTTTGTAAAGATACGACTCTAGATAGAAAATATATATATCTTAGATAACTACTTTGAAAAATCTAGAAAAGAAATCATTTTTTTTACCACCTTATAATTTATAAGTTGAACAATTTATTAATCAAAATAAAAATCTGCAACAAAATATTTTTATGAGTCAAAAATATTTATAGGTAATATCTCGAAAGTCGTTTTCAAGGCAATTCTAAGTTTGTAAAAAATATGGTTTGAGATAGAAACTATTAGTAAAATAGTTTAGAAAATATTTGAAAATATTAGGAAACCTAATTGTCGTTTGAAAGCTATATTTCTTCGGTCAAAATAAAAACCTTAAAGGACTTGAAACTTATTGTATAAAAATCAAATAACGTATTTTTTTTTTACAAGTATATAAATATTAACGCTATATAAATCTCCTAAAATTTAGTACAACATTACTACAATTAGTAATACAAATTATGTTACTATATACTATAAAAACTAAAAAAAACAAAACAATAAATAATGTTTACTAATAAAAATAACAACTTAAACAACATAACAAATAAAATATAAAAAAATAATACAAGTACTCTGTTGTCTCTTCCTGGGTCACAAACCAAGGAGTAGACTTTTAACATTATTCCAAAACCAACTACTGAAAGAAGAAAAAGGAAAAGGGAACAGAAGAGGTGGAGCTCGGAGAGAAGTCGGAGGTCGATCGGCGGAGGTGCGGCGCGGGTTTCCCGGCGGAGATAGGCGAGAGGGTCGGGACTCGCGGGTGCTGCACCAGAGGGTGGCGGAGGGCGTGGACTCAGTCGAGAGGTGCGGTGGCTGCGTCGGCTCGTCGGCGAGCGGCGCACGGCTTAGGGCGGACGCAGGAGGAAGAAGGAGGAAGGCGGAGGGGATGTGCGGGCGGCGGCGGTTGGTGAGGGTTGTGGGTTTTTGTTTGTGATTTTCCTTTCTTTTTGTTTTCTGGCCGGTTTTTGGTGGTGGCGTTCGCCGGCGACGGCCGGGATGGCGATGGTTTTGCTGGGGCGTGGCGAAGGTGGTGACGGAGGTGGTTGATGGTGGGGTGTCGTGGCCGGAGGTGGCGAGTGGTGATGACAGAGGTGGTGGTGGCCGCGACGGAAGTGCGACGGAGACGAGTGTTGGTCTTGGTGTCGGAGGCTTGGGGTTGGTGCTGCCAGGTCTGTGGTGGTCGGGACGAGGCTGGCCGAAGCCAGGGGTTCGGTTGGAAGTCTGGGGTGGTGATGAAGGTGGCCGGTTTTGGTTGTGGTTGGGATCACGGTGGTCGTCGGGGTTGTGTCGACGGGTGGTCGCTGGCTGTGGGATGGTTGCGGAGATGACAGTGATTGGTGTGACGGTGGTGTGTTGTCGAGGGGAGGATGATGGTAGTCGTGGTCGAGGGGGGGTAGTAGGTCTTAGGATTTGGGATTTGTATTGTGTCGGGTTTGTCGACACGAAAGAGATAAATGTATTTGTAAAAAAATTGGAATAAGAACTGGACGATGGAACACGGATACGGACACGAGGCACGGACACGAGGCACTGCACTTGTGGTTGCGGAATAATTTGTGGAGAATTTGTTGTGGATGGAAAATAATGAATTGGAGGAGTACCTGCCTATATTTATAGGATGTGGGAATTCCCACTTTGGATAGGATTAGGAGTAGATTCAAACCCAATTTAGATAATTCAATTACTAAATTTAAATCAATGAATCAAATCTAAATTTAAACCAAATCCAATTCAAATCAAATTTAATACTTTTAGTTTAAAATCAAATCTATTTAAAATATAGATAGTTTACTATTTAAATGTATCCATGGGATGAAATCAAAATTTAAATCTTCACAAATATTTCAAAAATACGTTTTCCAAAATACTATAATAATTAATTTCGAAAATAATAAATCTTTTTGAATAATAAATCTTTTTGAGTAATAAAATACTAATATTAAATAATTTCGAAGATACATTTTTATTTATTTTAAAATAAGCTAATAAAAAATTAGGAAACATGTATGCATAATTATTTATACAAAATTATGCTTTCTAGTATACAATGAAATATAATTTATTACTAATAAAGATTAGAAGAAGGGCTTAAGATAACCAACTCGGAAATTTGGTAAAATGGCAAAATAACTATTATAATATTATCTTGAGACTATAAAATGAAAATATTTTTCTAAAATATGTACGCTCGCACATATTCGCCCTCGTCGAGCAAAAATAAAATTTTGTGCGCGACGTAAAATACGATTACGTGACGTACAATACAAAATTTTAAATCGGTACCAAATTTAATAAAAAAAGTAGAAATTTTAGGGATTTTACACTGTTATTAGTATGGATTGTATTTGAGACTTGGACTTGTATATTCTTGTGTGGACTTGACAGGTTATTATTTTATTATCATCTTGTTGTCTTTATCTTTCAGTCTTTACTTTGTTATCTTAGAGTCGTGATTGAGTACTCATATATATATTCATTGCTTGTCCTCTGTTCGGAGTTGACCATATTTCGACAGGTTTTGTTATATATAAACTGTTTAGAGTAGAAAAATCTACAGCGTTCCACGCCGATTTTTTTGGTGAGGGCTGGGCGTTGTCGCATCACGTTCCCTTTTAGCGGGTGCGGGTCGTGACAATGGCACCTAAAGAACACGTTATGTTCAAGTTAAACAGAAGGCTATGCAATAGCCATTCCCTGGATTTAAAAGAATAAAAAGTTCAAGAGATGGTTTGTCGCCAATGCGGTCCCTCGTTTGGGAGGCTCATGGTTCCAATGCATGTTTTGCATGATACGGTTTCGAGCATGTTTTGCTAAAGAGTATGGTTTGAGTCGTTCCACAGATTAGGCCATGCATTTACGTGAGTCTAGATGAAATCTCGTAGGTGAGTGGTCATGGACAACTTGTCGACAAGGGCGATTTTTTTGGACGGCAACCTGGGCCCAGGAGACCGATTCGGCTATAGAGGAAACACGGTATAGTTGATGCTGGGTAGACAACCAGGGATTCAGTAGGCTATCATTGGGACTAGCTACCTGCATTGATCAACCCATTCTATTCCTAGCTATGTCCACGATGGCTAGTTAATGCCAGTGACCTTTTATATAGATAAGTTGGCGTGCTGAGCGGCTATCCGCATGCATGGTATCGGTCAAACGAAAGGAAGTGTAAACATGGCATAAAGTGAGTCAAAAAGGTATGTACGGTTGCAACACTAGTATGAAGCCTAAGAATTAGCTATAGCAAAGACACGTGCTTCGGCGCAAGACATGGCGTCGAGTATTAAGTCGTTGACCCATAGTTGCATAAGTCAGATTTAAGTCATTTCGAGATAAGTCAAGAAGGGCCGTAAGACGAGTTTGGTTAAGTTATGCTGAGTTGCGAGGCACGACAACGATATGTCGAGGCATGGCCATGCTGTCACAGCACAAGTATAGACAAGACTAAGTGGAAAGCACTGCCTCAATTATATTGAAGCACGAATAGAGTTTATGGCACGACCAACTTGTTGTATTCCAAATATAGGCCAAAAGGCAAACATAAATCGATAAGTTGACATCGTTGACACGAGAAGGGTCTAAAGGCAAGGTATAAGTAATTTGTTGGTACAAGACACGATGATGGTCTGAGGACACTAAATAGGCCAAGGGTTTATGTCCTAAAATCGATCCAAAGGCAAGAATAGTAAGACAATCATAAAGGGATTATGTTGCACAAAGTAAATGAAGTGTTGGTTTGGTATGGGGGTGAGGAGCTCACTCCACCACTACAGTTGAGTACTAACACCCACACAGTTTTCATGTGCAGGCACAGGTAGAAGCTCGTTGGCGCGAAGCTCGCTTAGATGCGTTGAGCATGGAGTTCCTTGGCATTTCGAGGCGTGCGGCCGTATGGAGTCTGGACTTATACGGGACATAATGTATGGACATCGCCTATCTGAAGCATCCGCTGGCTCGTCAAATTGTACTGAGAGATGGGAGAGAGCATAGTGACTTATATTGAGGGAAAAATAAGCTTGAGTGATTACAATCTTGGCCTCGTGCCATATTGTAACCTTTGTTTCAATATCAATAAAGACTCTGATTTTGTTTCAATGCTTGTGTTGTCTTATATATTCAATGTTTCTGCTTGGAACTATTGTGCGACGACCCCGTCGCAAGCTGTTGTAATCGACCGTTATGGAATCCGTCTTGTACGAGCGCAACCTAGGCTCGTGTGGCATCACGCCTTAGTAAGGACGATCGGTCCTATGGGACCGGGGCGTGACAACACGTTATGACACGAATTCTCTGAGAAGGTCGCAATCCTTCGCAGGAATCGTATCTATACAATGCACAAGAACAATGACAAGACTTGCACAAGATATACCAAGTCATATAAGGAATAGCATCTCATGACGGGATCTAGACAATACCAATTCACCAACGTGTCAAGAATTCAAGGATATCTACACTAAATACACGAAACATAAAAAATAATATAAACAAAAAATTATCAGAGAATGTACTGTCTCAATTTAGTTGGAGTCGACGTGCACGACATAAACGTGTCGACACAGAATACGTACGATGTTATGCTCCACAAGATGGTCCCAAATAATGACACGGACAGTTCCGTTGAGTCCAAAATAGTCCAAATCCAGTTTGGTATGTGAAGTCCAGGTTCATAGTTGGCACGATTATCGAGATGAGAAGAAGTCCATGATCAAAGAAATAGATAATGACTATATTAGTCATGATTTAGAGACGATTAGAGGAATTTGATTTAAAGAGAATCACGAGGCCAGAATGTTGGTATCCCCTTAAAACTACCTTTGAAAGTAGTTATTTAGAAAATGTTTTATCCATTTAAAATATTATTAGTCCCTTTAGAAAATATATTGTAACTATAGGGGTTAAGTTATATAATAGTTCATACTAAATTTAAATCTAAAATAAATGATCTAATATATAATATATAGGGTCCAAAGTATATTATTACTCATAATGGCAATGCTAAAAGTATCCGAAAAGTACTATAATAATATATTTAGGACTTCAAAGCTCGGTTGAAAAGAAGTAGGGCCCAAGGGCCAAAAT
>JANAVB010039214.1:0-166762 GCA_029216955.1 Iris pallida
ATATAATATATATATATATATATATATATTTTTTTTTATATATATATATCTATTATATATATATATAATATATATATATAATATCTTATAAAATATATATATATATATATATATATAAATATATATATATATATATAAATATATATATATATATATATATATATATATATATATATATATATTATATATATATATATTAGAGATTGGTGGATACCAAGATATCCTAGTATCCTATATTTAGATATTAGTATTAGATAGCTAGGCTAGTTAGATTTGATTAAGTATTGACTAGTTGATAGCTAATGTTGACTTGTTTGACCATTGACATAGAATTGACCATTTAACATAGAATTAGACTAGTATGACTTGTTTTCAATTTCAAACTTGATATTGATACAAATTCCATATTTAGGTCTTCGAGGAGCCGTATCGGACGTCGCTGACATTTCATACTTGATCTCAGGCGAGTACATTCTCTGATAGTTTCCATTATTTGATTTCTACTATGATTCTCGCATTTGGCGATGCTATATTTGTTTCTCGACACGTTGGTCACACGGATTGGTATTTCTGGATCCCATCATGAGATGTTACCATTGTTATCGTATTGTCATCGTACACGACATGTTCATTAGACATTGTACATGATAGTAACATAAAACATTGCTCGTGTATAGTAACGTGCCATGGTTGGATCTACAATAGTAGTTGGGACAGGAAAAATTCTAGTAAGAGATGTGTTCAAATCTCTATTGTAATTATAGATATTGTAAGTGTTAATCGTACACCTCACGGATGATTAACTAGGCCACTTAGCTATTGTACAAGTTCCCAAGTCGATCACATCTCGAGACTAGTATTTCAAACACATATTATTTACAGTATTTATTGTTTCAGTCTTATTTTCCTGAACTGTACTTATATGTTGTTTGTTTATTTCCATTCCTGTACATTATGCTTTTCACATCTTTTATTCTTCATAGTACTTATTGCTAGATTACGTTTTGATATTGGTAGCTCTATTCTTCATCATTTATCGTACTCTCTACTTACGGTTTTATAGTTTTTGTCAATTAACTAGAACTGCTGTTAGTGGTGTGCTCGCTCCAATCCTGTCTGGATAGCATTTTTCAGATGACGGTTGCCCCTACCTTTTATGGCCATGGGATATAGTAGGCGTGGGTCGGGAGACTCAGTTTTAGGAGGATTTATAGCTCAGGCTGAGGAGGTTTATTTAGCGACTCTGTTAGGATAGATTTGTGCTGGATTTGTCTCCAGTTAGACTCTTGGTTTGTTATTTAGTTTGAGATTTATTCTTTATTAGATAAATCTTAGATCCTTCTGGACTTGTATTAATTTTATGTTAGATTATCTGGATATTTCATATCTTGTTGTCTTTATCTTTTTGTACCATTTATCTTCCTTATAGTTTTTTTGATTGAATATGGATATATTGTCATTACTTGTCCTCCGTTTGGAGTTGACCATCTCGACAGGTCATGATAATTATATTTCTTGTTAGTTTAGTAAACATAGACAGCGTTCTACCACCGATGCTGCGGCATAGACTGGGCACTGTCACGCACTCGTGCCTCTACATTGGGTGCAGGTCATGACAATGTACATGCCTCCGCATGTCCCAGTCCCTCATGGGTCGAGCGACTCCCGGTGCCCAAGGAACCGGTCTAGTGACTATTATCTTAAGCATAAGTTGTTCAAAACCAATGCATGAATGCAACTTCTATTAAATAAAAATACTACTATGCAGCAGGTAAGCACTAATTAAATATTTTTATCTTTTCTTTCTTTCAAACTATAGCGTCGTATCTCACTTATTCCTTTCTTTCATACGGCCCTGTCGTGTTCTTCCTTTTCTTCATTCAAAAAATTCTTATAACAATATCAGTTCTTACCATACAATTCTATATTTACAGCAAACAATAACGGAACATGAGATCATTCTTACTTTAGCAGACATAAAGATAGTTCTCTATTAGGTAAGCATGCAAAATTTCTTACTAAAGGCATACGGAGTTCATGTACTATCATTCTAGTGATTATACACTTCTTTATAGCAATCAAGCATGTATCCATTCTTACAAGTTCTTTATCAGTCGTAAAAGAATAAGAAGATGAAGTCTTACCCAGTCACCATATGAATAAAACGTCTTCTTATCCCAACAAGGGAGCTTTTATTGAAGGCTCCTCTTAATTAAGCGAACAAACAAACATCTATCCCAAGATATAATGACATCATGCAGGAAATTACAAAAAAAATATAATATATATTTATGTATGTATATAGTAATAATTTATATTGTTATGCCAATATTAAAATTATTGGATTGTATCTTGAATTTAGTTGAGTGCTTAAGATCAACAAGGGTTCCAGTAGAAAGTAGGAGGATAAAGTATATATGATTGGAATTCATCCACAACTTAACAAAGGTTTCCCATTTAAGTCATATGGGCCAAGTGGGCGCCCTAATTGAGCTTCAAAATAGATTGCGTTGAATGTTTATTATGATATCAAATTATACAAATTCTCTCCTAAGGATGAACATGTCGATGACAAAATGCTGTATTTCCTAGTTTCTCATGCTCATCAAAATAGACGCCAAGGTGAAGATTATATAAATTCTCTTCTAAGGTGGAGTTAGGAAGATTTTTCGCAACATAAATTGGCTTCAAAGGTGATGCAGTATGAAAACCTAAGAGAAATATGATTTGTACGAAATGAAAATTTGTGACAAATTGGGCACGAAAGCTTTAAATAAAATATGAACAATCAACTATTATCAATTTTTTCACAAATAATTTAATAGAAATACAAAAATAATATATGACTTAAGAATGACATATGTGTGGCGTCGACTACTATGGCTCAATATTGGAGTCGAAAAAGAAAAAAAGATAGAGATCCACTTTAAGGTTTTGGCATCACACCATACAAATTCAAAATATATTTCTCATTCTTCGGTTCTTCCATTCAAAACTTCTGAACATATAGGTTATTTATAGACTGCAAAACAATTGAAAGACGAAAAAAAATAAATCTCTAGATACTTACCCTGAGCCATATCCCTAACCAACTCGGGAGATAAAATTCACCTTATCTAGATTTATCCTAGCAAACAGAAAAATCTAAAAGATAATCGAAAATCTCAATTTTTCTCCATCATTCTTCTCTGCTTCAAAAAATTCACCTCATGTTGAAAAATGAAAACATGAAATATGATAATTCTGCTCTTGGTGATGCCCTCTAAATCGTCCAATGTGGAGGTCTCTTCTTCAATAGTGTAGTTAACTCAAAGACTTCTAGAAAGACGATGTAACACCACATTGGAAATAACGGTTGTAGAGGAGGAAGAAATGAAATATCTTCAACAACTGACATCAAGCACCTCTGTAAATGGTGGTTATCTCCGTGTGTCCTAGGAAGTAAGATGCTTATCCCTGTATTCATTTATTATTTCCTAGAACCTATTACATTTATTGCAACAAACATATGATAGAAATTGTTCACTAATTTGATTATTCGGATATTCCAAATATTTAGAACGCTTGATAGGTTCTTTAAATTCATTGGTTTCATCAAATAATCTATTTAATTTTCCTAAGAATAATGCATAAAGGTCAAATTTTATTAATGGTTTAAACCTAAACCTATACCCTGAGTTGGATCTAACTAGTGATTAGTCTACGACAAACCCACTAGGTTCTACTAATAATTTTTTAGAATATAGGATCACGGCTAACACTAAGTTTTGCCTTAATATAGTTGAAAATTTTGTCGAACAAATTTGTTGCTAGGAAATTTGTGTATATATTTTTATATGGATCTTACATATATACATATAAAAACAAACAAAAAATCATATATGATAGAGAATTATAAATAAAGTGTAAACAAGATAAAAGGTTTGGAGAAATTCAAATAAAGATGTAAGTCGCCATTACTGATGGCGACATGGGTGCATGCACTCATGTCGCCATTAGTAATGGCGACATGGTGAGTATGTCGCGATTACTATTGGAGACTTGAAGTGCATGCCCTCAAGTCCCCAATAGCATATGACTTGGCTTTATTTTTGGTCTAGGAATAAGAATGTTACAAGTGAATGTTAGAGAATGTTATACAAAAAATTAAATATGCAACCATGTAGCTAATACAATTCGCTCTTTGGCAACTATGTCGCCGATGCTAATCGCGACATGGGTGCATGCACTATTGTAGCCCATTTTCTCCTCGAGAATGCTCTGATGTCGCCATAGCTAAAGGTGACATGGCTACAGGGCCAGCCTTCAGCTCATGGGGGCCCAGGATGAACTTTAAAAATAAGGCCCCCATGTATAATATAAAAAATATTAAACAAAAAGTTACAACTAAGGAATGAACTTAGGACCTTTAGTATACAAATCTAATGTACTAACCACTACACCAACCACTACACCATAATAACATTATGTTTAAAAATCCCAATGTACATTTTAGTTCTATTTGAGATATAAAATTATTAGCATATTTATTTTTAAACTAATTTTATGGGGCCCTTTATGATCCATGGGCCCTGGGCCTAGGCCAGGGCCGACCATGCATGGCTAACGGTGACATGAGTGCATGCACTCATGTCGCCATCTATAATGACGACTTGCATCTTTATGTGAGTTTCTCAAAACTTTTATCTTTCTTACAATTAATTTATACTTTTTTTATCCTATATGAAATTTTTGGTATAAAAATAATCCTAAACTGGGGTTTAGCTCTGATACCAAGTTGACATGGTATAAAGACCTAAACAAAATATGATTTGTGTGAAATTTGATATTTATGACAAATTGGGCACATTAGCTTTAAATGAAATGTGATCAATGAGTTATTATCAATCTCCCATAAGTAATTTTAATATAAATATGAAAATATTAGTTAAGAATACCTAATCTTAGAATAATGTATTGGTGACGTTGGATTACTAGACGTCCATGTCGTGATGGAGAATAAAATAAGATAGAGAGGTCCACTTTAAGGATTCATATCGCACCATACAAACTCGAAATATATTTCTTATTATTCAATTCTTCCATTCATAACTTCTGAACTTACGGACTATTTATAAAAATCAAAATAATATAAAATAAATCTCTAAATGCTTATCCAAACTATGAGTCAAATCCTTAGATAAAAATTTTCTTGTTTAGATATTCCTAACAAGCAAACTAAAAAATATAAAGGATAACCAAAATCCTAATTTGTTCTCCATCAAAAGGTGGCTCTAGCCATTGGGCCCAAGGTTAAACAAGACATATGGTTGATACCATATAGTGGTGCAGATGAATATGTTGAGGCCAATATGTTGGATCTCCATGTTAATGTTGAATCTCCTGGTTGCTCGGGCTCATTCGCATGCGAGTTATGGTGGAGATTGGTTGGATTTGTGCTCCCTTATTGAGTTGAGCGCTCAAGGTTGGACATGAGTTGGTTACAAAGTTTAATTACACAATGGTTATAAAGTGGAAGGGTGAGGTATACATAATTGAATTGGTCCAAAACCTAATAAAGAAATTTTCTTAATTTAAGTCATATGGGCTCATGGACTGCGATTCGAGTCCCATTACGTTCCTAACAAAAGTAAACATATGTATTTCAAATACAAACATAGATCAAGATATACTTTAATTTTTGGGAGAAATTAACATATAACTGTAGATGCATGAAAAAATCACAAAAAATCATGCGCTGTAAATAAACATGCGTATAGCTAGATTGGCGCATCCCTACAAGAGGAAGATATGCACGCATAGCCAAACTGGCACATTCAGACAACAAGACTCATGCGCCTAAAAACTACTATACAGTATTGAAAGCACATAAAGGTTTTTTTTATTGATATTCATGATTGTATACAATGGAGGCCTATTCCATAAATGGATTTCCATTGATATTCAAGATTACGTAGAAAATCTACTACCAAAATTAGGCATGGCCTAATTATTCAAGATATACACAGCTCCTCTGCCATGTGGATGAGTCGCTGGTAGACTTGCACAGATCCTCTACCATGTGGATGAGCCGCTGGTAGAATATACAGATCCTCTGCCATGTGGATGAGCCGCTGGTAGAATAGGGTTTCAATTAACAATCAATCTGAACCCTGTAATCAACATCTTGGAAGCACCAATGGCAGTCGGCTTCGTTTCGGGGTAGAACACATCTAGTACGCCGCACAAATAGGGGTTGCTCCGTCTGTTTCAAGTCCATCTTGATCTTCTAGCAAGTTCTTGTATCAAAACGGTCGCTTTTTCGAACAAAGAGATCTATGATCCTAGTCCATGACTGACACAACTCTAGCCAGACTCGGCAATAAGGAGGCCCGCGGCCATCGGAAGACAAGTTTGTCTCAAGCGTAAAGTAGGGGAAGTAAAAGAATGAACAAGTCTCTCCCAAAATACCCATGTTTAAAGGTTATGCGCAGTCAAAATCATGCGCCAAGTGGCCAACGGTCAAAGCCCTAGAGTTAATGGGATGTGTAATGCCCCATGCTGCATGGCACATTACGCTGAGTAGATCAATGCGATGAGGTATAAGTCTGATTCGAGGAAGCATGTTTTAATTTGAAGAGGTATTAACTCGGTTGGTTTTATGTGCAGGCATATATGAAGTTCCTTGCGACCAGAGTATCGCCTTACGATGAGTATAAGCGTGGGCACGATAGTTTGAATCAGTGGTTAGTTCAAGGAAACGCAAGCATTCACATGGTTAGCTCGGACGAGATGATCGTGCAACGATGATAAGGTGTCGGGCCGCATCGGTTTGCCGAAACAATATGAAGATTTGGCTTAAGGTAGATGGGATTAGCCCCTGCTTTTCTACTCCTTCATGCCTAACAAATGAATCACATCGTGCTTGTGTTTCTATTGAATTCCATGTACATCGTATGGATAAGTGTTAAGGTAATGTGGGTCAAACACTAAGAATATAAAAATGAACAATTGAGACGACGTGCATTAAGTGCACGAGTCATGGTAGGACATTGATGGTAGAACATTTAAAGATAATAACGAGAAGTGCACGACTCAGAGAACATTGAATACTAGGCCTAGAATATTGTAAGTACGTCATTGAACGTACATCTATGCACGGTGAATTTACATATGACTTAGTAAATGAAATAGACACTTGTGACACAATTGCCATAGAACTGTCATATATGCAAGCGACTTGGTAGTTGATGTGATGCTATCAAAGGAATGTTGCGAGTAAAGATGATTCGATGCCTTACGTTTGTTTGGAGATGTTGATACATTGCATGGTCATGGACATGGATGATAATAGCCTGTACAGGAGTTTGCTTTCCTCGAACCTGGTACACCTGGGCACCGAGATCGTTTGGCCTGGGATGAAATTATGGTGCCATTGAGCATGGTATTATGGGACCACCAATGAGGCTTTCTATCTGGCCTGGTTGGGCATATCGTAATACGGATGCTGCGGGACCTTCGATGGACTTGCTGCCTACGCGAAGGATAACGGTCCATTGTATCGAGATATAGTCCTTTATGGCCCAGAATGCTACTGACCTTCATATAGATAAGGGAGCACACAGTCGAATGTCCGATGCCTGGCGGCAGGTGTATCGCCTTGTTTCAGTACAAAGGTGGGTGTGCTCATATAGTTAAGATCGGTTGGCTGAATGGAGTTGAGTGCAGGAATGCAGATCTTGGTACCTTGATAATGTGATGATTTCCTTTGTCATGATACTGGTGGATAGTAGCATTCACCTTGTATCTGCACAAGGATGAGTGCGATAGGCGGCACGATTTGTTAGTTTACTGTTGTTTGGATTATCGATAATAATATGTTGATAATGCTGCTGCCTGTTCCTATATTTGCTATAACATAATTATAAGTAACTTGATCACATGTTTTATTGTTTTCCATTGCCATGTAATTGACTCTAAGGAAATAATAGAAAGACCACATAATGAGATACATGTTTAACTAAATTACTTAGTGTTGGTTTAGGTGAGTGGGTTTCATCAGTACGTGAGAGGATTAATATTGAGCGCCCACTAGATTTCTTGTAGGTTTCAGGATATGGTTGGCTTATGGCGGAGGTTCGCTTGGACGCACTGAGGCATAGAGTCCCTTAGTGTTTCAAGGTGTGCAACCTCACAGAGCTCGGCTTGCAACATGAGGATGTTTCAGCCGAGGGCCTTTGGATGTGCGATAAAAGACATGATGTATGGAACAAGATCCTTTGTGCGCTAGATAGATCTGAGTATTGTAAGCTAATTGGCTTTTTCAGTTGTGCTATTGAAAGCCTTGTAATCTGCTTCATTATCAATAAAAATTTACTTCATATACACTAATTTGTCTCTTTTTTCCAGCTTCAATGTTCTTACATTTGAGACTACCATTTTGAGAATTTGTCATCTTGCCTTGCACGAGTGCAACACCAGACTCGTGCGACATCACGTCCCAGCGAGGACGATCGATTCAGAAGAAATCGATGGGATGATGAATGATTTTTTGGATCGGGGCGTGACATGATGAACCTCACATTTATGGTAATGAATCCGCTGTTAGTCCCGGGGCTTGATCAAAGATGGTAAAACAGATGCAACAAAGATCTACGATGATACAAATACCAAATAACCCGATTACAATATGGAGGAGGAAAATAAAGAAGAGAAGATCTCTCGTTCTTCCTTGCAAACGTGTTGCAATTGGGACAGAACGAGTTACAATAATCTAGAGAGAGATGAGAAGAAGAACAATGCTGGGTGTCAAAACACCGTTGCTCAAAGCAAGATTCGCCCTACACAATCTGCTTCCAAGAACCAGCAAGTTTGAAGAACTTGTGGAACGCTCGAAGTCACCTCTGTTCTGACTCCTCGGATGGACTTGCAATGGCGGCAGCAACTCTCTCTCTCTTTCTTCTTTTCTGACTTATATTTTCGTAGTAACCACAAAGGAGGCCAGAAGAGAGTATTTATAGAGAGAGGGTAGAAACCCTAGCCGCCAATTCAGTTATGGAAAGATTGAATCAAATTCCAAAAAGATAGCAACGAGATTAATTCAAATCCCACAAAGATAGGAACGAAATTAATTTAAATCCCACGAAGATAGGATCTGAATTAATCGTATTGATTCAGCCTTATCATAACTGACTTGTAATCTGCACAGTCAGCGGAGCCCTCCATGCGGCAGCAGCAGTAGCAGCCTGGCCGCATGAGCCTCATGGCCGCATGGGCCGCATGGACCACATGAGCCGCATGGCCGCATGGACCGCATGGGCCGCATGGACCACATGAGCCGCATGGACCGCATGAGCCTCATGAACCGCATGGCCGCATGAACCGTATGTGCCGTATGGACCGCATGGCCGCATTGACCGTATGAGCCGCATTGTCGCATGAACCGCATGGACCGCATGTGCCGTATGGACCGTATGGACCGTATGGACCGTATGACTGCTGACGTGCTAAGTGCAAAGTGCGCCAACAAAATGCCACATTACACCTCATGAGCCCATGAGCCCGAGTCCGAGTCCAAGTCGCTAAGCCCCTTTGGGGCTTAGCTCCAAATAAAAATTAATCCAAGAGAATGACAAAAGCATTAATTCTTAATCCTTGGAGCCTTATTCTTACCTCCTAGTAAAATCACCCACATGGTTCCCTCCTTAGGGTCACCACCCCATGTGCATCTCTCAACAACACACCCAAGTATATATGTTGAGATAACTCATGGTGCATTTTCGATGTGGGACTAAAATTTTACAAGGTATGTTGAGAGCAAGCTCTCTCCATGTAAAGAAAGCACCAACAATCCCCCACATATCACAATATATATATGTGTCCAGGGTTGAGCGTTCTCCACAGTAACTGTCCATTTTGCATTAGGATAGATGTCGCTGACGACTTGAATCTTTCCGAATGGGTTAAATAACAATGTGATACAAGAATGGACTATGCCTTGAATTCTGCACCACAATTGTAATTCTTCCCACTCACAAAGTGTAGTTACGTGTGCTTCTGGCTGCACATTAAAGGCCCTATGCCAGCCTGGTTTCAGTGTATAATTTTGGGCGTCTACAAGTTTACCCTCAAGAGACGGCCTGATATGTCTTTCCATACACTATAGGTGAGTTCTTTATTAAAGAGATATGGCATGAAGCCTTGCGCTTCCTTGCGGTGCTATGCCGCTATGACATGGCCTGAAGCCGAGGTATTACCCCTACCTGGGAACCTCATCGTAGTGTCATACTACTGTAGCATGAGGTCTCAGCCTCTTTGTAGTGCCAATCTACTCAGCATGAAGCCTAAGGCTTCCTTGTGGTGTTACGCCGCAACGACATGGCTTGCAATGCCGAGGCTTTACCCCTATCTGGGTACCTCATCGTGGTGTCGTGCCACTGTAACATGGGGCCATCCTCTCCTTTGTAGTGCTGTCTACAACTCTTTAATTACGTCATACAGCATTAGGCTACCTGCCTATTTGCAGTGCTACGCCGCTATGACTTGGCTTGCAAGGCCGAGACATTACCCCTACCTGGGAACCTCATGGTGGAGTCACCCCACTGTAGCATAGAGTTTCACTCCTTGTAGTGCTGCTCTACCATGGTTCCTGTAAAGCACACCAGACATTCACTCTGCCTGAGAACTCATTAAGGTGTTTAAGCCACCCTTCCACAGGATCTGTTTTTTCTGCAGAAAATACATAGTAGACAACAGTGGTTATGGGTCCGTATCCCTTCCATGTTCCAGAGAATAAGTACCCACTGTTACCTGAGAGTTTCCCAGTCAGTAATCCTTCTTTGAACCAAAAGTTAGATGCCTAGTAGATTTCTCTTTGAACTAATAGCATAAAACTTTATGGTAGGATTACAAAGACACACTATCAGAATGCCTTCAAGCCCATTTTACTAGCTGTGTTATCGACCAACTGGCGCTTGAGGCCCTTTGTGAACGGATCTGCCAGGTTCTCCTGACTCCGAACATCAACCACTGCAATTACACCTCTTTTGATAAGATCGAGTACTGCCCTGTGCTTCAACCGCACAATCCTCTTCTTCCTGTTGAAGAGATCATTTGATGCCACCGCCGCAGTCGTCTGGTTGTCACAGTATATCGGTATTACCGGTATCTGAGCCCCAACCTCTGGAAGATCATACATGAGCTTCCGAAGCCATACTGCTTCATCTGCTGCAGTTTCAAGTGCATAGAATTCAGATTCTATGGAGGAACGAGAGAGTATAGTCTGCTTCTTCGACTTCCACGATATAGCAGCTCTACCCAAGAAAAAGACATATCCACCTGTGGATCTCTCGCTTTCCACATCTGAACACCAGCTAGCATCACTGAAGCCTTCCACTACTGTCGGATACCCGTTGTAGTGCAGTGCATATGTCTGAGTCTTTTTGAGATATCTCATCACCCGCTTCACAGCTTTCCAGTGCTCAACCCCTGGGTTGCTTGTGAACCGACTCAGCATTCCCACGGCGAACGCTATGTCAGGCCTTGTGGCAGTGGTTGCGTACATCAAACTTCCGATAATGCCAGAATACTCCAGCTGCCTGACGCTTTCCATTGAATTTGGCTTCAGCTTCTGATCACACCTGTATGGCGTATCGATCCATGGAAGATCCTTATACCTATAGCATGTGAGCATCTTCTCAATGTAGTGAGATTGTGACAGCGCTACTCCAGTGTCTGTCCGGATAATCTTTATGCCCAAGATGACATATGCATCCCCCAAGTCCTTCATACTGAACTTGGTTGAGAGAAACTTCTTTGTCTCTGTGACACAGCCTATATCCGTACCTAGGATTAGCATGTCGTCCACGTACAGACAAACGATGACTCCTTTTCCATCAGCGAACTTTGTGTAAACACATTTGTCCGTCTCGCTGACTCTGTAGCCGTTTGACCTAATAACTTTGTCAAACTTCTCATGCCACATCTTGGGAGCTTGCTTCAAACTATACAATGATTTTACCAACTTGCAGACTTTGTCTTCAAGACCTTTGGCGACAAATCCATCTGGCTGTTGCATGTAAATCTCTTCGGTCAGCTCTCCATTCAGGAATGCTGTCTTTACATCCATCTGATGTATCACCAACTTATGTATAGCTGCTAGAGCGATTAACATCCTGATGGTGGTCATCCGAGCTACTGGAGCGTATGTGTCAAAGTAGTCTATCCCCTGTTTCTGAGAAAATCCCTTGGCTACCAGCCTGGCCTTGAACTTGTCAATAGTTCCATCTGCCTTCATCTTCTTCCTGAAGATCCATTTACATCCGATGGGCTTTTCTCCTTCAGGTAGATCTACCAACACCCATGTGTTATTGGAGGTGATAGAGTCAAACTCGTCATTCACTGCCTCCTTCCAGAAGATAGCATCTCTGGTCTTCATCGCCTCATCATAGGTAAGCGGATCTGCTTCCACATGATAGGTGACAAAGTCATCTCCGAAGTCTTTCGGTCTCCTCGCTCGCTTAGCTGACGGCTCTGCGAGTTCTGGTACAAGAGTTGTTTCATCAACAACAGCTTCTTCTTGGACTACTGGCCCATATGAGATTTCAGTCTCATTTGTACCTACATCATTTTCCAGAATGTCCGAAAGAACAATGTTTTTGTCTTTTGTAAACTTATCTTTAAAGTATTCAGCATCGCGAGATTCGATGATATGATTTAACTCAATATCAAGAAATCTCCTAGCATCACTCTTCTCGACATACCCCAAGAAGATTGCCTTCGTAGTCCTAGTTCCTAGCTTCTGAATCTTCAGATCTGGGAGCTTCACATACGCCAGACACCCCCACACTCGAATGATATTCAAGTTTGGTCTGACTTTGAACCAGAGTTCATGAGGAGTTACGTCCGAAGTTGCATATGGCACTCTATTCAGAATGAAAGTGGCCGTTAATGCAGCTTCTCCCCAGTAGCATTTTGGAAGACCTGCAACAAGCAGCATAGAATTCATCATTTCTGTTAATGTTCGGTTCTTCCTCTCTGCTACTCCGTTGGATTGAGGAGAATATGGAGCAGTAGTCTCGCATATGATTTCATGTTCTTTGCAGAATGATGCGAATTCATGAGACCTGTACTCCCCACCTCGATCACTTCTCAACCTCTTGAGTTGTTGTCCAGTCTGCCGTTCAGCTTCGGTCCTGAACTCTCTGAACTTCTCGAAAGCTTCATCTTTAGACTTGAGCAAGTAGACGAACGCGTATTTTGAGAAGTCGTCGATGAAGGTTATGAAATACTTCATTCCGGCCTTCGTGGAGAAATGTTTGAAGTCACAGATATCGGAGTGCACCAACTCCAGAAGATCTGTGCTTCGATTGACCCGATGAAAGGGTTTCCTTGTGATCTTCGTCTGAGCACACACTTCACACTTCTCCACCTTATCCCCACATTTGGAGATAAGTCATAGACTAGACATTTTGTTAATTCTTTTACAATGAACATGTCCTAGTCTATTATGCCACAACTCAAGAGAATAATCAGAAAATGCAACTGCATTAATGTCTTCAAACTGGTTAACAAGCTGAATTTTAAATATTCTTTCGATTTGATAAGCCTTCCCGAAGTATGTTCCTTTCTTGGACATCACCATCTGACCAGCATTGATGTCCATCCTCAAGCCTGCGTTGTAGAGCAGGCTCCCAGAGATCAGGTTCTTGGCAATCGCCAGAACATGCTTCACACCTTGAAGCGTCAGAGTGTTCCCAGAAGTGAGTTTCAGTTCCACGGTCCCGATCCCCAGAACTTCAGCTTGGGCCTGGTTCACCATGACAACCTTCTCAGATATCGGTTGGTACGTGACGAACCATTCCTTGCCAGAACAGACATGGCAAGTCGCTCCAGTGTCTATCCACCAGTCAGAGTCAACCCCCACAGTTGTGACCTGTCCGATCATAGCAACAATGTTAGAAACCAATGAAACCTTATTAGGCTCACCTTTCTCTGATTGTTTAGGCTTAGATCTGCATTCACTCTTGTAGTGGCCTTTTTTGCCACAATTATAACAAGTCACGTGGGACTCAGTCTTCTGTTGCTTGAAAGAAGGACCCTTCACTTTTAGATTAATGAAGTCCTTCTTCTTGGGATGAGAAGCCGCCTGCTTCCCCTTGGGATCTCTCGTCTGCACAAGATTGGCTTTAGCCAACTGTTTTGACAGAGTGTCCATCTTCTGTTGGGAACGCATCTCGTCCTCAACATGGATCTCTTGAAGTAGATCTCCCAAGCTAATATCTAGCTTCTTTCTGTGCATCCTTGCATAGAAGGTACTCCATCCAGCAGGAAGTTTTGAGACGATCCCTCCGACGACAAACTTGTCGGGAAGGGACATATCTTCGTCTTCCAGTTTCTGATGCAGCTTCAGAAATTCCTTTACCTGTGGCAGCATGGACTTTTCGTCCTCAAAGAGCAATTTGTGATATTTTTCAACCACAAACATTTTGCTCCCGTTCTTGTCTTCTTCATACAGTGTTTCCACAGACTCCCATATGTCTCGGGCAAGTTCCTTCTTCGAGTAGGATTCTGCCAGGGAGTCCTCCATAGCATTCAGGATGAGAAGCCTGCAGATGCTATTTTCCCTTCTTCACATGGCCTGGAGTTTGGTAGCCGCGTTGATTGCGACAGTATATCCAGTGACTGGAACAGAGGGTTCTTCCTCCAATAGAACATGATCAACGTCTTTTAGTTGAAGAGTTAGGTAAACCTTTCTCTTCCAGACTTGATAGTGCTCTCCATCGAATTTTTCCAACTTACAGAAGTCCGATTGGAGGAGCGAAGCATTAATATTTTCCATCTACACGGATCTTGCTTTGAGATTGTTAGTCCCGGGGCTTGATCAAAGATGGTAAAATAGATGCAACAAAGATCTACGATGATACAAATACCAAATAACCAGATTACAATATGGAGGAGGAAAATAAAAAAGAGAAGATCTCTCGTTCTTCCTTGCAAACGTGTTGCAATTGGGACAGAACGAGTTATAATAATCTAGAGAGAGATGAGAAGAAGAACAATGCTGGGGTGTCAAAACACCGTTGCTCAAAGCAAGATTCGCCCCACACGATCTACTTCCAGGAACCAGCAAGTTTGAAGAACTTGTGGAACGCTCGAAGTCACCTCTGTTCTGACTCCTCGGATGGACTTGCAATGGCGGCAGCAACTCTCTCTCTCTTTCTCCTTTTCTGACTTATATTTTCGTAGTAACCACAAAGGAGGCCAGAAGAGAGTATTTATAGAGAGGGGGTGGAAACCCTAGCCGCCAATTCAGTTATGGAAAGATTAAATCAAATTCCAAAAAGATAGCAACGAGATTAATTCAAATCCCACAAAGATATGAACGAAATTAATTCAAATCCCACGAAGATAGGATCTGAATTAATCGCATTGATTCAGCCTTATCATAACTGACTTGTAATCTGCACAGTCAGCGGAGCCCTCCATGCGGCAGCAGCAGCAGCAGCCTGGCCACATGAGCCTCATGGCCGCATGGACCATATGAGCCGTATGGCCGCATGGACCGTATGGGCCGCATGGACCACATGAGCCGCATGGACCGCATGAGCATCATGAGCCGCATGGTCGCATGAACCGCATGTGCCGTATGGACCGCATCGCCGCATGGACCGCATGAGCCGCATGAACCGTATGGACCGCATGTGCCGTATGCGTCGCATGGACCGTATGGCCGCATGAGCCACATGAGCCGCATGGACCGTATGACTGCTGACGTGCTAAGTGCAAAGTGCGCCAACAAAATACCACATTACGCCTCATGAGCCCATGAGCCCGAGTCCGAGTCCGAGTCCGAGTCGCTAAGCCCCTTTGGGGCTTAGCTCCAAATAGAAATTAATCCAAGAGAATGACAAAAGTATTAATGCTTAATCCTTGGAGCCTTATTCTTACCTCCTAGTAAAATCACCCACATGGTTCCCTCCTTAGGGTCACCACCCCATGTGCATCTCTCAACAACACACCCAAATATATATGTTGAGATAACTCATGGTGCATTTTCGATGTGGAACTAAAATTTTACAAGGCATGTTGAGAGCAAGCTCTCTCCATGTAAAGAAAGCACCAACATCCGCCACCTTGGTTTTCACCAAATCCATAGTCAAAGCCATCGTCTCGAACCCTACGCAGCGACAAAATTTTAGGAATTTGACCCGAGCCACGCACCTCAATGGCCATGCGCATGACAAACCATGCGCATCAAGAATCATGCACTCAGAAGACTACAAAACTTGTGTAGCTTAAATCTTACTGCGCCAAGTTTCTATTCGCTTAGACCGCTCCCCATCATTTAATGCAAACACTAACAAATATGCCAAATGTTAGCTGTCATTGGGAACATGGTGCAGTGTGTGCCTTGAAGTATGCATAGTCGATGACTACGCAGCAAACGAAGCACTATCATTTATGACTACACGCGCCTACATCAGCAGATATATCAGGATAATTATTACTCATTTTCCGGTTATAGTTGTACCATACCATGTGGGTTCGCCTAACTATCCCTCGCATGTGCCCCTAAAGCCATGCGCCCAGACTTGCCATGCGCTCCAGAGGCCATGCGCCAATTCCCTTCATGCGCAGAATCCTGTCAGCGCATCAAATCTTTTATGTTCCAACAGAACGAGATATCGGAGCAATGTACACGTGCCACCTGTCGAAGACTCAGTCATGCCTGACGGTTATCAAGAACCCAAGATCTCAGCAACATCCATATTCTAACTATGGCTTCGTGGCAGTCAGTTGCAACTGTATTCTGTTCAGAAATGCCAGGTGAAAGCAAAACTCATGCGTGCCAGAATCCATGCACGCATCTTTTATGTGGGCATGGATGGATTTTTCCAAAAATCTATAAATAGAAGGAGCCTTCCTTCATTTCATTCCCCCGACATTCAGAGAGTCGGAGCAAACTTCAGAGAGCCGAATTGTTGTCCACCTTGTCGCTGAGTAGAAAACTTGCAATATTCTCTCTTCGTCAGAACGTCAACGGAGTAAAGGAACCACTAGAACATTCAATCTCCACCGTCACACTTTCCCATAATCAAAAACTTTGTACTTAGAGTTCCTGTTTAGGATTTATTTGTACTTCTCTCGTTTGTTAATACAAAAGTTTGTTCAACTTTGTTCGATGGCAAACAGTAACTAAAGGAATTAATAGTGACAAAACATTCCTAATATTAGTCCTCAATTATTTTTATACATTTAAATAAGAGATAATCTTGCACTTGACATGTAGTTGTAGTAGGGATTGCATCCATTAGCCTATCTTCAAAGTCCTACGTATATTTATTAGAACTGTTAACCCACTTGAGCTAGTAGCCATTCTAGAAGAAGAGAATAAGAAGGATGAGACAAGAAACATATTGAGGTGAGCAGTGTAATATCATGAAATAAACAAAGACATCGTTTTCCATCTCCGCAAAGGTTCTATTGTGAGAGAGGCATGCATGTTAATTTGGGTCAACACAATCTCACCGTCCACTTTAAGCCATTGCCCGCAAAATCATGCCTATGATTTCATGTGGACCACTTCATGACTTCATGTTCGCATCCTATTTGAGGCACAAATTTCTCAACATGTCATCACACTATTAAATAGGATTAGGCGATTTGTATTAGGTTAGAAAACGAATAAAATATTAAATCATATACATCACTAAAAGTTATACGAGTAATGAAACCAAATATTAAATCATTGCCATTGTCTATCAACAGCTGATTTAACATAATTTGCTTGATGTAGACTAGCTTAATACATACATTTATTACACCCAAACCAGAAATCAAAGGAAATAAAGGAGAAATTGTAACATGATAATTTTCCTAGAACATAAGTCAAAAACCATAGCTCGATCCTTCGATGACAACAGTAGACCATAGCTCGATCTTTCCAACATTATGACTATAAGAACCTCTAAAATCACATGACATTCGTGATTATAACAGTGTCAAAGACAAAAGGAATTTGGCTTTGGATAGAAACACAGAATGAAACAGTAACAACCACCAGCACCATCGACTGGATGAGCTACTAATACACCAATATTAATTCATGAGGAAGAATGTTAGCAATTTCAACTGCAAAAGTTAAAGAGTCGATTTTGCTTCAATTTTAATAACATATATACCATGCATGGAGCTTGTCTGTAGCTCGAGTTGTATATAGCTAGCTACGTCTGCAAGTACAATTAACAGCATAGTGGATTTATGATCTACTTTAAGTAGCTAGTGTGTTGACAATAAACCAAAAGATTCTTAACCTGAGCTCAAAGGCACCAGTACAAAAGAATATATAGAGCTTGAGCTTAAGTCAATGCCTAGCTATTACAATGCCTTATAGTGATGGTAATCTAGTCCGATTTCGAGGTGGATGGAAGTCTGCTGCGACGTGAGGAATAAGGTGGATCGGTTGCATATATGCGGCAAGATTGAGACTTAAATTTGAACCAAGAAAACAGCACTGCTAACAACATACCAGATTTTGCTCAGAATTTCAGGTAGCCTTTGCGCACAAAATCTTGCATATTAAGCATACCGTATGATATAGGGATTCGAGACGGTTCGGACAAATTTCAACAGATTTTTGGCAGTTTTGATAAGGATCAATGGTCCAGATTGTGTTTGGCAACCTTAGGGAATAATCTAAGATTTCTTACTCTTTTAAAAGAGGCTAAGGGACTTCTTATTCTGTAAATTTCTCTTAGGAAAATTCAAGAATATGTATCCATCAAAAATCTACAGGTCTTATAGTTCAAGATAGAAGAAGGCTTCTAACGAAAGAACCGTCACTTTCGTCGGGTTTAGATCGACATTATGTCAGTGGGCAACCGTTTACTAGGTACGAAGTCTAATTAGAATCTGTTTGCAATAAATCTTGCATTTCAGAAGTTATAAGGGTCTAATCTTGTCGCGATAAAGGATTCCTCGATATTTTTTTACTCAGTTTTTGATATAATAGATATTAGAATCTGACCAGTTGGCACAAGCCACCACACTTGTTGATATGTGTAGTGGTCCTTATTTGCACTAAATATGTCCATTTGCAATATTTGAACTAACATTTCCTTGTGGAAACCTCTTCTTTTAAATACCAGCACTCCTCTCCATCCTCCACATCTCCCTCAAAATTACACATTCTTACTAAGATTTCTTTTCCTAAATTCTCCTCTCTCTCTCTCTCTCCCTGAGCTCAAACAAACACTCTTATACTACCATGGGGAACTGCTTAGTCGTTGGCGAGAACAAGAAGGACGTGATAAACAAGAAGGACGTGATCAAGATCATGAGGAAAGATGGCAAGATCCTCCAATACCAATCACCAATGACAGTCCAGAAAGTTCTGTCTGAATTCTCTGCCCATTCGATCACCGAAGCTTTTCCTGTGGTCCGCCATCTCGATCTAACGGCGGACATGAGAGCCGGGTGCCTCTACGATCTTGTGCGGCCCAAGAAGGCACCACAGGCGAAGGCTGCGGTGGTTAGGGTTAAAGTGGTTATAAGTAAACAAGTGCTTAAGAAGATTCTGGAGAGGGAAGGCCTTGCTCTTGGGGATGTGATGTATCAAGTTCAGACGAACAAGAAAATTCCAGGAAATTGCGAAGAGGAAGATGGATGCACGGGATGGAAGCCAGATTTGGAAAGCATCCAGGAACAAGACTAAACTATATTACGTAGACTTATATATGATGCATGTTACTAGCTGTTTTCTTTCTCGGTTCTTCTCACTGAGCAAGAAAACACAATGATAGCTAATTAAAAGCAATGGAAGATACTGCATGTTAGAAGAATAAGCAATATATATGTTATAACATCTTCGGAATTAGTGGACTGAACTTTCTGTGAGTGGTTGATTATAACTTTCCTTTTGTTCTGCATGTTAACTTTTAATTCCCGTATTTATTCTTGGTACAGTGGAGCTTTCAACTTCTTTCTTAATTGTCCGAGCTCTCTAGCCTAGTGGTATTAGAGCGGACACCCGGAGGGACCGGCAAGGTTCGAGTCCCCCAATTGTGTGTGTGCGTGGGATTTCAAAAAAAAAAAACTTCTTTCTTAATTTATTTTAATTTCAAACTAATAATTTCATCTTTCTCGCTTCATGTTTGTTATTTCAGACTTAAACTACAACAAATATGGCCTACAATAACATGCGTCGAACGCTATAGAAAGCCTTCTATAGCGTATTTTGTCCGCTATAATAGCCCCCGCTATAGTATGCGAACGCCATAACATTATAGCGTTCTTGAATGTTGTAGATGGATTATAGCGTTCATGAATGATCTTGATGGTTTATAGCGTTCGTGAATGTTGTAGTTTGGATTATAGCGTTCATGAATGTTGTGGATGGTCTATAGCGTTCTTCAGTGCTGTTGATGAATGATAGCGTTCATGAATGCTGTAGATGGTTCATATCTTTCTTTAATGATGTTGATTTATTATAGCGTTTCTGAACGCTGTCGATTTTTTATAGCGTTTAGAGTACTATAAATCTGCTACACAATTTCATATCTGAATAACATATTGTATATCACATACAATTAACCTGTGCATCACATACAATTAACCATTTAAAAATTCATACTGAATCGCAAGTTTGATTTCAACAATTTCAATCGCAACTTCCATTTCGATCAATCAAAATATAGAAAAGGTTTGCCAAAATAAATAAATTCATACATTTTTCATTAAAACATTCAAGATGTACAAAAAGTTATTGTACGCCTAAAGTGATCGAAATAGTAGTCCAAAATAATTCTTTCATGTAAAGAGAATCCAAGATGTACAAAATGTTTGTAACCTAACGCTAGTCCAAAATTCAGCTAAACCATTCCATTTCCATATAAAATGTCTATAGGCCAAAATGCAGCTTGATCGACTCTTTCCTTCTAGCTTATATCTACAACCATCAAAATTTACACTCCAACCTACACAAATTTGAGAAGAAAACACATTAGTATTATTATATCAAAAATTTACACGCCAACCTACGCAGCAGCAGAAAGTCTATGTCTTAGAAAAAATTCAACAAAACAAGTCCATGTACTGTAGCTGACACTAGCTGAAGCAACTATAAGATCTTAAAGCTTTTGATGAATGTATTTGCCCTGTATTGACCTATGTATGTTTGGCCGAAGGAAATAGGATGAAGAGAAGACCTCACCATAAACACAAGGTTCTAATTCTATGGACCTGCCATATTGGTCACATACTGATTCCACCAAGAAGCCGGTAAATTTAAAAACCAAGAAGCAACAGGTCAAATTAGAGTCCACTTTAATGTACAAAAAATATCAATATTAAAGTTACTGCTGATACATGTTCTATAACTATATAGACATAACTTATAAGATAGATACATATAGAACAAAAGACCAAAAAGCCACAAACGGAAGGTAGAAAAATCTAATGGGAAAAGGCACAAACCTCACTCCCCCAAGTTCAGTGCAGGAACATAATATTGATCGGTCATCATGGAGCCAAGCTATAGTTCTTATTGAGCCAGGTGATTTATCAAATTCTCTTGGAGGTTCCGTGGGTTGATTCAAATCAAATATTCGAAAAACTTTTTCAAAGCCCCCAGTTAACAGCAGATGTCTATCCTGCAGTCAATATTAGGAAGCTTATGAAGGTATGAGGTATCGAACCCTTAACATACGTCAATCTAGTAGTAACCATACATGATTTCTAAGACAAAAGTTCATCGATAGAAAAGGTTTGCTGAATTGTGACTTGTTACTCATTTCAACCAATATGGAGAAAGTAACAAGGAAAAAATTAAAAAAAAGTAAACAGTAGCAAGAAAGTGTAAAGAACAATTTGATATCCCAGAACCATCAACTGAACATAGCTTACCAAGTTATATATACATAATCCAACAGTGAGGCTGTTCGTTAATATTGGAGTCTGGTGCTTACGAATTTAGTCACAAAGATCAGTCTTAAAATTAGCAATGGCCAATTGCTAGGTCACCCATCCAACTTAGCTTCCAACAAGTATATAGCACAAAAAGGGATTTTTTATGTATTGAGAAAGACACTACTAAAATAAGGCAAATTAGCGACGTCAGGATACGTCGCTAATTAAGGAAAATACGTCGCTAAACGTAATTAGCGACGACTTTAGCGACAAAACATGAAGGTCACAAAAAAGCTAGTCGTAGATGACAAATTCTTCGCCCTCCATCGCTGTTTGCGATGTCGTCCCCAATGTCGCTGGGTCTTCGCAAAATTAGAGACGGAGGGTGACGAATCTGAACGTCGCCAAATTAGAGACGTAGTGCGACTACGTAGCGACGTTATTTCTTTTTATGTCATGCCTGCCACGTCAGCAGGGTAGCGACGTACATCGACCAAATTAGCGACGTCAACTCTCTGCCACGTTAGCTATTGAGCGACGGATAGCAACGGATAGCGACGTGACAACGCTAATTAGCGACGTTTGGATACGTCGCTATACGTCGCAGAACGTCGCTATACGTCGCAGATATTATGAAATTTTTTTAAAAAAAAATATGTTTGGTATTTTTGTTATGCTGTGATCATCCCAAAAATACCAAACATATTTTTTTAAAATTTGGGCAGCAGCTCCTTTATATATCAGATCATCACTTATAACCCAGCGTAGGTATATTTGTCATCGCCATCGCAGATATCAAACATACATGTCCAAGTAAATATCATACATGTACTCAATAAAAATACCGACAAAGTAAATATCACAAACATACATGTCCAACAAACATACATGTCCAACAGAGTTAAATAAGAATGAAAATCAGTGTACCAATGATCAATGGGCCCATAGGGCCAATACATACAAAAATGATAAAAAAATCTACTGGATCACTGAGGACCCCTGCTGCGCATCTGAGATAGCATGTACTCATACAGCTCCTGCGTGAGCTTCACCGTAGGGGCAGTAGGAGGCAGTGCAATGTCTGGAGTCGGCGCCATCGATGGACCTGGAGGACGTATCTGCTCCAGCTCTCGCAGTCTCTCAGCATGTGCAGCAAGGGTGCTCACCATCCTCTGAGTACTCTCCTCAATCGAAGTATGTACCTGAGTGAGTGAGGCAGACATGGTCCTCTGCGATCCCTCCAGCTCATCTTGTCTATGCTCTGTGCGCTCCGTAGACTCGGTTAGTGTGTGCAAGCTGGCAGCTGTAGCCTGCTGCAGACTCATCAGCTCCTGTATACTGTGTTCGACCGCATCTAATCGTCCGGTGATCGTCGGATCGTCGCTCTGTGGTAAGGTGATCAGAAATCTGCTGCTGCAACTCACGACGCAGCTCGTCGATCTGACGACCAATATCCTGAGCTCGTGATGACGCCTACGAAGCTGGAGACTGCGCACTGACAGAGGGGGCCCGGGATGACTTTGAAGCCAAATAGGCGCCGTAGGATCCTGTACCGCAGTACGTACCCTTCTGAAGACCACCAGCGGCGGTCATCCAGAGGTCGTCCGACGATGGAGCTGTAGGCGGCTGGGAGGAAGTACCAGCCCCTCCCTCTGCTGGCGTACTAGCAGCATCTGCCGCCTTATCTTGTAGCCGAAGAAACTTGGCCTAGAACAATATTTGCTAACGTTTAAGTGTTTGCTAAAGTCTATATTGATATCTATTTTCCTGTTTTCTAAATTATAGTAAATTAATATAAAGAATAGAAAGTACATATGCCTGCATCGCCCTCTCGTCAATGAACTCCCCAGCTCTCCGATGGGTGACTAGGAAGACGGTCACCATGTTGGGGTCCTCACCCTTTTTTACCTGTTAAAATATATTATCTATTATTAGTATTAAACATTCTATCCAACTATATATAAAATGATGTCCGTCATAGAAAATATACCAGACGACGAAAATGCTCCGTCATCGGAATGGAGCCACCTCACCACTTACTGGCGCTCGATCGCGCCACGTTGGCCCTGTTAGACCGCTCCTGGAACCTGGCCTCGCCGAATATGGCCTTCATTGCAGTCCACTGCTCTGGCGTGATCCAACCATGGATCGACTTTCCGGAGCGATCACGAGACTTCTGGTCGTGGATCGCATCACGGATGAGCTTGCCTGCGACGACAGAAAATTGGGCCTCGATCTTCGCCGTCCGGTGTGGTGGATAGAAATAGGTCCTCTACAAGAAGTAAAATAAAAAAGTTGTATAATATACACAAATGATTATTAAAATTTAAAAATAAATAAATTTTTTACCTTGAAGTGGGCCAATCAAAAGGCCTTCATATCTGCGGGAGCATCTGAGTAGTTAATCCAAGGCCCACCATAGTTCTCCCTCAGAAATAACTCCAGCTGTCTCTGTACTGCAGGAGGCCGATATCTATACAATAATAAATTTCACGAATATATATGTACATATAATCATTTGAGAAATATATATTAACTAATTAACTTACTTTGTAGGCTCGTCCGTCCAAATCTCCATACGCATCTCGTCCGGGGGAGCGCATGGAGGGTTGCTCTCACCTCCTGCCTGGGCAGGATCAGTCAGATCGCCATCCTCCATATGCTCGGCGTCTGCTCTCCCCATGGAGCCGTTGGCAGAAGGAATGCTGGACACGGGAGGAATATTGGACGCGAGATCAGGAATGCTGGACGACAGGAAGGAGTCGCCAACCTGCTCGAACTGCCATATCCCGGTAGTGGATCGGGAACAGAACGGTACACTGGCGTACTCGGAGATGAGGATGAGGGTACCGAATCTGCATCCCCAGCCCGAGGCAGACGGGACTGCCTAATATAATATCCTCCACATCGTCCTCCTGGTCTAGTCATACCTGATAATAACATATGACAATAAAATAAATATACATATTTATATGATAGACATCACAGATTTTTGAAAAATATCATAGTCACAGATATAATTGTCACTAAATTGTCACAGATTTATATGATGAAAGTGTCACTAAAGTGTCAAATATGATGATAAAACAAACGTACAGATTTAATCCTCTTCTAAAAATTCATCTAGTTCGTTTAGCTCATCTTCTTCTTCTTCTTCTTCTTCTTCTTCTTCTTATTCTTCTTCTTCTTCTTCTTCTTCTTCCTCCTCCTCTATATCTTCACTTTCATCTGCATCTTCCTCTTCAGATAATTCTACTTCTTATACACAATTAGATGTGTAATGAGGAACTTCCGTCGTGTCTACTTCTATAATATTTGCTACAAGATGTAGTTCATCCTCTTGATAAGCTTTATCGTCAACCTCAAAGGTATTTCTAGCTTTGGTCTTGCATACTGTCCACCAGTCCGACCTTGTTGTTTCCCGTTTAGGATAAGTTGTGAAGTACACGAGCTGAGCCTGACTTGATAGGACAAATGGTTCATAGGCTTGATATCGATGCCGATAGTTTATATCCATAAGACTGTGCTTGTCTACTTTCCAACCTTGACCTTCAATCAGATCGAACCAATCACACCTGAATAATACAATCTTAGCAGGCTCTATTCCATAACTATATGTCAGCTCCACAATCTCCCATAGGACGCCATAGAAATCGTTGTCCGTATCAACATCTATGTAGTTCGAAGATCTGATACACAAACAGCTATTTTTGGTGGAATCAAGATCCACAAAGTTGTCTCTAATCGGGCAAGTTGTTGACTTGAACCTAAATCCATTAACACAGTAGCTTGGCCATATTTTTGTAGCATAAATTGATCCCTTGGCTAGCGTTCTAATAGACTCATTCTCAAGTCTTGCGTATGGACGATCGATCTAAATACCACGAAAAAATAAATTAAGCCCATTCTCAAGTACATATACAGAAAGGTAATTACAGAGTTCTCAAGTCTTACATATGCACTCAACCATAATAAAATATAATGCCTTATTTCTTGTTCTAGTTCTTCTTCTGTTATGTGTGGCCTACCTGACCTTACATCATCATTAAATATGCGGAAAACAACATCGTTCAATTAAAGTAATAGTATAATAATCAACACTATTAAAATAATATAGACGTATTAATTACTTACCCCTCCAGCTTCTCTACTTTATCATCGTCGCAGTTGAGTAATACATACACCTGAGCAGCCCTTAGCTCATCATCGTTCAGATATCTCTTCTTCATTTTACCCGATGGCTTTCCTGGAGCATTGAATACCTTCAGTATTATATTATTATATTCATGATCTCCGTCATCGTTTCTGGAAGCTCTCATTCTATTAGTTGCAACATGAGTCTTGAAATACATCGAACAAAAGTTTGTAATCTCCACGAGAACATAGGCTTCACAAATAGAACCCTCGACCCCTGCCTTATTTTTCACCTTTCTTTCTAGGTGATTCAAATATCGCTCGAACGGGTACATCCATCGATATTCGACGAGTCTACCAACACGTGCCTCATAGGATAGATGAATCGGCAAATGCTCCATAGAGTCGAAGAATCCAGGAGGAAACACCCTCTCTAGCTTGCACAGTGTTACCGCAATGTCCTTCTCTTGCTTTTCTAGATGATCAACGAGCAATTTTTTTAGAACAAATATCCCTGAAGAATATGCTAAGCTCCGCCAATGGATCCCAAACTGCCAGCGGTAAGAATTCCCAAAATGCAATCGGAATTAACCTTTCCATGAATACGTGACAATCGTGGCTCTTCATACCCATCAATTAATTTTCCTTCGGATCAACACATCTTCTCAGATTTGACACATATACGTCTGGAAATTTTAGGCCCTGGATCCACCGACAAAGTCTCACTTTATCCTCCTTGTCCAGTAAGAAAATTGACTTCGGCAGGAACTATTTTCCGTTCTCCTCTATCAAATGCAACGCAGGGCGTTTGCATATTTTTTCTAAGTCCAACCTAGCCTTGGGATTGTCTTTTGTTTTTTTCTTTATGTCCATCACAGTATTAATTATGTTATCAAACACATTCTTCTCAATATGCATGACATCAAGATTATGTCTAATCAGATTGGTACTCCAATATGGCAGATCCTAGAATATGCTCCTCTTTGTCCAGTTATGATCTCTACCAAATCCATCGTACTTGTACCCAATTGTAGGATCTTCGATAGCACTTAGAAAATCTTTAACCTCCTCTTATATCGTGGCTCCGTACCACCTTGGCGGTGGATCACCCTTCTCTACAACACCGACACGGAATACATTACTGTTCCTTCTGAACGGATGATCTTTTGGCAGAAATTGCCGATGACAATCAAAGAAGCACAGTTTTTCTCCGTATTTCAAGCGGAAAGTCTTAGTACGGTCTATACAATACAGACATGAGAGACGACCATGAGTGCTCCATCCAGATAACATTCCATAGGCCGAAAAGTCGTTGATGGTCCACATAAGGGTTACCTTCATCTGAAAATTCTGCTTCCTGGAAACATCGTACGTGTTAGCGCCTACTTTCCATAATTGATTCAACTCATATATCAAAGGCTATAGGTACACATCAATGTTCCTTTTTGGATTGTTCGGACTAGGAATTATAACGGTTTGAAACATGTACTGAGTCTTCATGCACATCCAAGGCGGTAGGTTATACTGAGTGACAATCACAGGCCAACACAAATACTGGGATCCCGAAAGACCAAAAGGAGTAAAACTGTCAGAAGATAGCACCAACCTGACATTACGCGAATCTAAAGCAAAATCAGGATACACTCGATCAAAGTGCTTCCATACTTCTCCATCGGATGGGTGATCCAACACTCCTTCAATTTGGTCTCGCATGTGCCAACTCATATTTTCGGACGTCTCTTTCACCAGAAATAATCTTTGCAACCGCCGCGTTAAAGGCAAGTAGTGCATTAAATCGGTCGGTCTTCTTGCACCGATAGACCTTTCTGTACTAGTTGTCTTATAGCGATCAGCACCATAAAATTTGTACACATCTGCATCCTTATCATCTTTGTAGTACAGCATACACCCATTGCGACAAGAATCGATTTTCTCGTATCCCATCCAGAGCGATCTCACCATCCTCTTAGACCGATAGAAGTTTTTAGTTAACTTAGCACCTGCCGACAAGATCTCAATAATCAACTCCAACACTCGGTTGTAGCATTCTTACGACATATTAAAATCTAACTTAATGCTCAACAGTCTTGTAACCACCTCCAACGGTAAATGATTCTCACAACCAGGATACAATGGAGTCCTTGCATTCTCCAACAACTCCATGAACTTTGCAGCATCGACATTCGGTGCCTCCTTAGCTGTATCATAAACGAAACTAGGCCCCACAGCATCGAAAATCATGTTCACACACCCGTCGTCGTATGCTTGATTATCTGAAATAAAATTAGGTCCCGCATGCATGTACGGCTCAACATAAGGCTCCGGCTCTGATGCTAAAGACACAAGTTCTCCGTGTGCGGTCCACTGATAGTAATTAGGCGTGAAACCTTCGAGTATAAATGATATGTCACTTTCACTTTTGGATAATATTTCACGTTATGACATTTCACACACGGACACTTAATTTTGGTACCGTCCATGTACTGAGGGAACGCCTTAGGAAACTATAGGAACTGCTCTACTCCCGCTATGTATTCATCCCGTACACCACACATATCATCAGGACGATGATTGTACATCCATGAACGATTCCGCAAGTAGTAATTCATGTCCATTTGGAAATAATTCTACAAAGATGGACACACATGTTCAGCACAGTAACTAGTCAAACTGGGTAAAGTTGAGTTGACTAAGTCAATATCTTGGACAAACTAGTCAAACTGGGTGAAGTTGACTAAGTCTAGGCAATTATCCTTCACTAGACATAGACATGGAAGAAACACCGATATTTGTAGTGTCCGAACTTCCTAGTGTATATTATAGTAGAGAGACATGGTAACCGTGTGTAGGGGTGCAACTCGGGCGGGTTGGGTCGGGCTTGAGGTTAACCCGAGGCCAACCAGATGAATCATAAGCCTAATGAGAGCCCAAGCCCGGCCCGACCTCGGTTTCAACATATGAAGCCCAAGACCAAGCCCTCCTTCACTATAGCCCACATCTAACTCTAAAACTAAACTTCTAATATAAATCTTACTAACATATCTTCCACAATTTTTTCACTCTCTAACACAAACCACACCCTATTACCAAACCTTTCATTAGCATATTATCTAACCACTAACATACTCTTCTAACTAAACGCTCAAATCACTAACTCACTAACAACACACACACAACATGAAGGGGGTTAAGTGATTGTTTTTGATAAAAAGGATAAATAGATGAATGAATGGTAAATGGGTAAATGGATGAATGAATGGTGAATTGGTAAATGGATGAATGAATGAATGAATGAATGAATGAATGGTGAATGGGTGAATGAATAAATGAATGGTGAATGGGTGAGTGAATAAATGAATGGACTGCTATATGTGAAGGATGAATGGATGGATGAATGAATGTATATGGATGAATGGTGAATGGGTGAATGAATGAATGAATGGTGAATGGGTGAATGAATAAATGAATGGTGAATGGGTGAATGGGTGAATGAATAAATGAATGGACTGCTATATGTTTAGTCATCGTTTAAGTATTTGAGTTAATTAAATAATTAACTCTCTCACATCCTCATTTCTTTTATGTTTAGTCATCAAACAAATGGAAGAAGATAAGAACTAGGATATAAAAAAAATGCATATGTAAAATATGTATATGTACGTACTACATGCATATGCAGTTTTTCAATTTCTTCTCTTTTACTATCCAAACATACCCCTATATAAAGAGAGCACCAGCTCTAATGGAGGGTGAGTAGAAACATTTTCTATCAGCCAGCCCATTCTTTTAATACTCCAATGGTTATTCCGAAAAGGAGCTGATACAAATAGAATTCCATAAGTTCTATTGACTGTACAACGAGCGTTCATTGAGAACAAATCGACTAGGAGAATGTCGAATCTTACTTTGAGCAATGATGGTTCTGACCAACCCAACATAATGTTGGACTAATTTTTTTGCAAGCTTTATAGCAGTTTTTACTGCTTACAATTATTTAGATTTTTTTTTCTTGCTTCAACCTATACAGGGCTGGCCTTGGAGTAAGCCGGACAAGCCATCGGACTTGGACATGAACACGACACATGAACCCGAGCCCAACCCGATTGTTGATCGTGTTCAAATATTTTATCCCAAATCCGAGCCTGAACCCGAGTATCTTCAACCCTAACCCAACCAATTAATGGGTTTATCCGATTGGTTTCGGCCCGTGCATGTGTGTGTGTGTGTGTGTGTGTGTGTGTGTCTGTGTGTGTGTCTGTGTGTGTCTATGTGTGTCCGTGTGTTCGTGTGTGTGTGTGTGTGTCTGTGTGTGTGTGTGTGTCCGTGTGTGTGCGTGTGTCCGTGTGAGAGGAGGAGGAGGAGGAGGAGGGAGAGGAGTTAGGTTAGGGTTTACCTGAGGAAGAGGAGGAGGAGCTCGAATTGGGGGAGGAGGATCTCGAGGAGGAGGAGCTAGACGGAGGGGGGGGGGGGGTAGAGGTCACCGGGGGGGAGGGGGTCGCCGGGGAGGGAGGGAGTCGCCGGGGGGGGGGGGGGGGGTCAGGGGTCGCCGGGGGGAAGAGCTCGAGGGAAAATTCTAAAATTTTCGAGTGAGGAAGAAAAAAGAAACAGTGTGCCCTAAGTAAAAAAGTTAGCGACGTCAAGGGTCGACGTTGCTAAACGTCGCAAACATTTTAATATATGGCAAAATATTTTAATAATATGTCGCTGAACGTCGCTATTCAGCGACATAATTTATCTACTTTCGCTGAACGGCGCTATTCAGCGACGTTTTGCGATGTCTATTGAAAGGAGTCGCTATATTCGATATTTAGCGACGTGATTTTATTCCGTCGCTAATAGAGCATATTTAGTAGTGAGAAACTAAATGAGCTAATAAGAATATTGGGAAGTTCTTACTATACAACTATACTGTGACTATTCTTATTTCTTTATGTTTGCCCTTGCCAAGTTTCGAAGCCATGTGACCACTACTAGTAAGTTCCAGTCACAGTTCCATTCATAAACTGTAAAACAAGTTTAGTAATTGAGGTTATCATATATGTGCATCCTGAGACTATTGCTAACTTCAATAATGAAAAGTGAAAGTAAGTTGGCTTGAACTATTCGCCAAACCTTATACAACATAGGTCCGTTCATAACACTAGATTACACTAGAGATGCTTTCCCAAATGTCGTAACAAGAGTAATTGCCTGTTTAACGAAAGAATTTTCATCCCAATTTCCATGTCTTCCAAAACTAACACAACAAGTACAGTAGAAAAGAAAGCATCTATGGATGTTCTGAAATACGAGATTTTATGGGAAAACAATCCAAATATCTAACTTTCCCAAATTAAAATTTCATTTACCTCAGAGAAGGCACACGCTCGGACAATATGCTTGTGTTCAAATGAATGCAATTCATCTACGGAAAATAAGACATACGTTGTAAAATCTGCTAATCCTGTTGCAGCCCGCAAAGCATTCGAATCAAGGCAGCAGCTCCATACTGCACCCTTATGCCCTACAAATGTACCAATCCAGTCTCCTGTCTCACCGTTCCTCAGCATTGGAATTGAATATAAACAGATTGAAACATGAATTATATATTAATGCACCAACAATGTATATATCAATATACTACATTGTAATCTGCCAACTCCGTCATCAGATAATGTAAAGTATTTCATTCTAGAAAACCAATGAAATGGATCGAAAGGCATAAAAAAATGGATGACACGCTAATACTACATGCTTCTAAAATAAATGAGGAAAACAAAACAAACCTGTTGGTACATGGAAGCGACGCCATACGCTACAACCACCTTATCACCAAAGTAAACTTCTTTGTCTCCACATGAATCTGCAAAAGCAACAACAATTGCTCATCAAAAAGCTTCACTAATTCAACCATCAACTATATTTTAGATTGTTTCGACCATGTTTAGACCTGGCTAGCCAACTCCCACATTGGCGACATAATGAGCGCAAATGGGCACGTCGTGTGGGCCCTGCGGTATGTCCCTGCTACGAGGACGACAACCAACTCCTGAGAATTTTGCTGATGATGGGGAATCAGAAGGTGGCCATCTTCCCAGACCCGGTCTTGGCGCCGGCCATGAGGTCCCGTCCTGCAAGCAATATCGGTATCGCATGCCTCTGGACCGACACCAACCTCACATAGTCGCACTGGGCCATATTCCGGCCCAATACCTCCCCAAGGTCTATCGCTGGGAATCACTACCAAAATATGTCAATTTAGAAATGGAACATTAGCGACGAATATTTTTCGTCGGCGATAGCGACGGCTTTGTGGCAACTAGCCGACGGAGTACCGACGACAAGCCGTTACATTTTTTATTTTATTTTTAGGGGGAGAAAAGGTCGTTCATCCGTCGCTAGGGCGTCGGAGATATAGCGACGGATATTCAGCCGTCGCTATGCAGTCGATTATTTGGCAAAAGTTGTGGGGAGAATTGACGGAACAATTCTTCGACTACGTAGCGACGGATATTCAGTCGGCAAGTATCAAAAGGAGCGACTAACGGGCGACGGATAGAAATCTGTCGCTAGTCCGTCGCTAAATATACGTTCCAGACTTAAATTGAAACGACGGAAGGAACTTTTCGTATTCTCCCCAAATTCACTCTCTCTTCTCTCTCTCTCTCTTCCGCGGCTTCGGTGATCGGCGTCGGCGTCCTCTCCTCTCTCTCCCGAAGGTAATCCCCTCTCTCTCTCTCTCTCTTGCGATGTCGTAGGGGCAGCGGGGGCAGCGGGCTTGGGGCGGGGGCGTCGGGTACTGGGCGGCGGGGGGGAGGCGGTGGGCTGGGGGTTGTGGGTGGCGGGGCTGCGGGGGTCGGCTGGCTTGGGGCGGGGGCGTCGGGTGCTGGGCGGCGGTCTTTGGGCGGGGGCGTCGGGGGCTGGGCGGCGGGCTTGGGACGACGGGCTTTGGTCGGGGGCTGGGCGACGGGCTTGGGGCGGCGGGCTTTGGTCAGGGGCTGGGCGGCGGGCTTGGGGCGGCGGGCTTTGGTCGGGGGCGGCGGGGGGCTTTGCTTCTCAAAATTATCTGAGTTTATATATTGGCTAAATAATGTGTTATCCATATTGGGTATTATCCATTAGTTTGGTGGTGTTTGGATTAGTAAATGTGAATATGGAGTTTGGGTTCATGGTGTATATGTTAACTGTGTCAAGGACAGTACGAGTTCTTCTTCTGCCTTTTTTGTTAAGAATATCCTTGGGACATTCGCTTTACCAAAGTCACTGAATAAGTGAAGTTTTTCCTGGAAAATTGACCCTTAGAGTGTATCAGTTGTGTGTTTCTATATAGATGTATATATCTATACATCTAACTGTGATATACATATGTGTATGTGTGCTTTAGAGAGTGAGGAATGAAGGCAGGCCTACCATGCCTATTAGCATGCAGGACGACTTGGGGTGTAATGTATGAGTGTAGGCATGGTAGGAAATATAGGTAATGCTAGTGTAACTAGACTAAGGTAGTGCTTGCTAGATAGTAAGGACACTCTAGTATCCTAACCAAGTTAATTTTTGCCTAGATATTTAGGATATAGCTCCTATATCCTAGAAGTAGACTCTTGCAATTTAGAAATAGATAGATTGACTCAGTTTGATTAATTGACCTATAATGACTCTAAAACTTGATTTGCTGCTGCAAGCATATAACACCACAAAAATATTTACTGACTCGTCAAGTTGAACCGTGTATAACATGCTCGACGCTTAAGAGGAATCATTTCAACTTAGTGGACTATCGAAGAATCGGTATCGGACTATCGGTATCGAACTATCGGTATCGGTATCGAACTATCGGTATCGCTAGCGGACTATCAGACTATTGGACTATGAGATTATAATTGAGGTTGATTTTATATATTATTATAAAATACGTAAGTAACTGAGATTAGAAATATATAATCTAAAACATTTAAATTATAAATATTTATTTACAGGTTTTATTGCCTGAAACAACACTCACTAATGAGAGTGTTCGTTATCTGGCATTGGGACCTAAGAGGCAAACAAAGACTTGGCCAGGCTATGTCGTTAATGGCTTCAGGTTTAAGGCAACTCAGAATGCTATAAATGTTGAATTTATCAATGACGGTATCAGTACCAAGGATTCTGGTATTTGCATAAGAGGCACCATCTATGACGACGAACCGAACTTTGACTATTATGGAGTACTTCGGGATATTGTATATTTATAATATACTGGCCCATACGATATGTATATTGTAATGTTCAAATGTGAGTGGTTCGATACGACACCAAATATCGGTTAGAGAATCGATAAACAATTTGGATTTGTCGATATAAATCATCGCAGGACACTACTAAAATCTGTCAAATCAGCGACGCCTCAGGACGTCGCTAAATAGGAAAAATACGTCGCTAATATCGATTAGCGATGTATTTAGCGACGTTTGAACGTAGTCGCGATTAACCTAGTCGCTAAACAACAAAACGTCGCAATACGTCGCTATTGCGATGACACTCAGCGACGCGGACACGTCGCTAATTCAGCGACTACCAGCGACGTAAAACGTCTTCATTTACCGACGCAACCTAGCGACGTTGAACGACTTGACATGCATCCATGCTGACCTGGCTTGAGAGCCAAATGACGACGTTCTGCGACTTTGCTACGTCGCTATAATACCGACATATAGCGACGTGTAGCGACGTCCTACGTAGCGACGTTTAGTGACGATCAGCGACGGTACTCATCAGAGTTAGCGACGTGCCCTATATTTACTTAGCGACGTTACCTTCGTCGCTGGACGTCGCTGAGAGTCGCTGAACGTCGCTAATATTAAAAAAAATTAAATTTTTTTTACAGCATTTGCAGTATCCCCTGCAGCATTTGCAGCATTTGTAGCATCCCTTACACCATTTGTTACAACAACGACGGTGTGTATCACAAACACAGTATCAAACAACACATATACACACAATCACGAACTCGTTTGAAATACAATCTCATCAATCAACACAGATATATGAAAATTTGTAACAACAATGTCAAATAATGGTCCACATAAGAATAATATATGTATAACCACATAAAAGACCCAACAATGGGCCATCACACAACAATATATATGTCGACTACGGCTGATCAAGAGGAGCATCACCGCTCCTGAAAAGAAGGTAAGCATACTGCTCCGGTGTAAGAACCACCGACGATGATGAAGGAGGAGGCAATGCAACCGCTGGAGAAGGAGGCAGTGTAACCGCTGGAGATGGGTGCGTCCGCGTCTCCTCTAGGGCTCGCAGTCTGGTGCTGCATTGCTCCATGCAAGCCGCTATCCTAGTAACGGTGTCGTGAATGGACTCCTGTGTCCCCTGTACGTGCTGTACGGTGCGCTTGAGCTCGTCAAAGCGTGCGGTGACCGACGCAGCGTCCCCTTGCACCTGAGACCCTGGCTGCTCAGCAATCCTCCTCAGCATATCGTCGCGCAGCTCAGTAATCTGGCGGACAATGGTCTCCTCGACTCGGAACGACTCGGCCTGTGACGGCTGTGAATGCGTACTGGAAGAGGGAGCCCTGGATGCCTGCGTCGCAACAAATGTGCCGTAGGACCCCGTACCGTAGTACGTACCCCTCTGAAGACCACCAACAACGATCTTCCAGAGCTCGTCCTCCGACTGAGGCGGAGAGGGCTGCGATGTACCAACCCCTCCCTCTGCCTGTGTACTAGCACTCGTACGCTCATCACGTAGCCTAACATACTCTTCCTAGAAATAATTGTACATCTTTATACATCAGTACTTACCTAAATTAGCCTAATAAACGTCTAAAATATTTAATTATTATTAAGTATATGGTTATCTGTATATTCTTCAAGTTGTGTTAAAAATTAACGAAATCGAAATTAGTACTTACATAGCTCTGAGTAGCCCGGTCGTCGATGAGCTTCCCGTCCTTCCGATGGGTGGCCAGGAAGACGGTCACTATGTTTGCGTCCTCACCCCTCTTCACCTGCGTGTTTGTTATATTTTATTCTTTAGTAAAATAGAAAATTATATACTCCTACTATCAATAAAATCTTATATTTTATAATAAATTACATACCAGACGACGGAAATACTCCGTCATAGGAATCGATCCACAACACCACTTTCCGGCCATCGTCCTAGCCGCCTTCGCCTTCTCCGACCGCTCTTTGTACCAGGGCTCCTCAAATCGAGCCCTCATCGTGGTCCACTGGTCAGGTGTGATCCAACCAGCAATCGGCTTTCCGGAGCGCTGACGAGCTTTCTGATCGTCAATTGCATCACGAATCAACTTGGCGGCGACGGTATAAAACTGCCTCTCAATCTGCTCGGCCCGGTGTGGTGGATAAAAATAAGTCCTCTACAAGAATTATAAATTAAAATAATAAGTTCTAAAAAATGCTTAAAATTATATTAATCATACTAAATTAACTTTCTTTAGTTACCTTGAAGTGGGCAAACCAGAATGCCTTCCTCTCTTCCGAGGCATCCGAGTAGTTGATCCACGGACCCCCATAGTTGGACCTTAGAAAGGAGCCCAACGCTCTCTGTACCGACGAGGGACGATATCTGTATACAACGATAACCGACGTATTAATGAATATATATAGATATACAGACATGCATAAAAATATATATATATATATATTCATTTAACTTACTTCGTAGGACCGTCGGCCCTAAATCTCTATCCTCGTCTCGTCCTGAGGTGCGCATGGAGGGTCGCTCTGGTATGGATCCGCCCGGGCGGGAGTAGGGACTACCTCCTCCACCTGCTCTCCACCCGCCATGCTGCTGTCAGCGGTAGGAAGGCTAGGGAAAGTAGTATGATCAGCAAGCCTGGAACTGCTCGTCGCAGGTGCACTGCCACCCGGACCTTAGACCGTATGGTACAATGGAGTGCTCGAGTCAGACGATGGTCCAGAGCCATCCTCTAGTAATGGAGCTCTCTGCCCACCTAAGGACACGGCTCGTCCTGGCCTATCTCTGCGTCGCCCTGAGGTGCCTCCGCGTCGTCCTGCCATTCTGATAATAACATTGGAGTTCATAATTTAAGACTACAGAAATATGAATACATCAAAATCACAGTTTATGATTGAAAATATAAATAAATACAATGACAGTTCAGAAATATCTGCATACATTGGAATTCATAATTTAAGTTTTCAAAAATGATCATAGTTCATAATTTAAGATTACAGAAATATGAATACATCAAAATCCCAGTTTCTCAATCATCCTCTGAAAATTCATCTTCTTCGTTTGCCTCCTCCTCCTCCTCATCCTCTTCCTCTTCCTCCTCATCGTCACTAGCATCTCCTTCGTCTTCCCCTTCGGATACTTGTACCTCTTCTACACAAGTAGATATTGAATGGGGAACTTCTGCTGAGTCGACATCAACTGTATTTGGTACAAGAGGCAGCTCGTCCTCCTGATAAGCCACTTCGTCGACGTCGTAGGTATTTCTGGCTTTAGTCTTGCATACTGCCCACCAGTCGTACCTCGTTGTTCTCCGTCTAGGATATGTTGTAAAATATACGAGTTGAGCTTGACTTGCTAGGATAAATGGTTCGTATCCTTGGTATCGACGACGGTAGTTAATATCCACAAGACCATGCTTGTCAATTTTCCATCCTTGATCTTGTATGGGATCGAACCAATCAACTTTGAACAACACGATCTTGGCAGGCTCTATGCCATAGTTGTACGTCAATTCTACGATCTCCCGTAAGATGCCATAGAAATCATTGCCTGGAGTGACATCTTTGTAGTTTGTAGATTTGATACACAAGCAACTGTTTTTTGTGGAATCAAGATCCAGGAAGCTATCTCTGATGAGAGCATTTGTTGACTTGAACTTAAACCCAGTCACGCAATAACTTGGCCATATTTTGACGGCATAAATTGGTCCTTAGCAAGAGTTCTAATAGATTCATTCTCAAGGATGACGTCCGAACGATCGACCTAAACACTGAAAAGATACAAAATTAAGTTTAATGTTAAGTTATTTCTTATGCAGTTGTGAATGGAGGAAGATTCTAACTAGCTTCTTACGTACATATGCAGTCAACCAAGACGGGAAATGAAGTCTCATTTCTTCTTCTACTTCTTCATCGGCAATGTATGGTCTACTTGACCTCACCTCATCATTAAATTTGCTGAAAACCAATAAATATTGGGATATACTCGTTAAATTATAATAACGTAATCAACAAATAGATGACTTGAACGTTAAGATTTTTACTTACCACTCTAGCTTTTCCACTTCATCCTCCTCGCAGTTGAGTAATATATATAACTGGGCAGCCTTTAGTTCCTCATCATTCAAATATCTCTTTTTCAGTTTTCCAGAAGGCTTTCCAAGAGCATTGAAGACTTTCAATAATGCATCATTATATTCTATATCTCCATCATCGTCCTCAGAGCTCTTGTTCTATTTGTAGCAATATGAGGCTTGAAATACATTGAACAAAAGTTTGTAATCTCCTCAAGGACATAGGCTTCACAAATAGAACCCTCGACCCGTGCCTTATTTTTCACCTTCCTCTTCAGGTGGTTTAGATGGCGCTCGAACGGGTACATCCACCGATAACAGACGGGCCCACCAACACGTACCTCATATGAAAGATGAATGGGCAAATGCTCCATAGAGTCGAAGAATCCAGAGAGGAACACCCTCTCAAGCTTACACAATGTTACTGCAATGTCCTTCTCCTGCTTTTCAAGCCGATCGACGAGCAACTTAGTAGAACAAAGATCTCTGAAGAATATGCTAAGCTCTGTCAGTGGATCCCAAACAACATGAGGTAAGAATTCCCGAAATGCAATCGGGATTAACCTCTCCATAAAAACGTGACAGTCGTGGCTCTTCATACCCTGTAGTTTGTTCTCCTTCGGGTCAACACATCTTCTCAAATTCGATACGTACCCGTCTGAAAATTTTAGGTCCTGGATCTACCTACAAAGTTTACCTTTGTCCTCCTTGTCTAGTGAGAAAATGGCCCTGGGCTGCTTATACTTCCCACTGCCTTTCTTTATCAAATGCAACTCTGGACGTCTGCATATTTCTTCTAAGTCCAACCTGGCCTTGGGATTGTCTTTCGTCTTCCCCTTTACGTCCATCACAGTATTTCTTATATTGTCAAATACATTCTTCTCGATATGCATGACATCCAGGTTATGTCTGAGAAGATGGTCACTCCAATATGGTAGGTCCCAGAATATACTCCTCTTCGTCCAGTTGTGAGTACGGCCAAATCCATCACACTTTTACCCCGCTGTAGGCTCTTCAATAGCACTTGACAATTCTTTAACTTCTTTCCATATCGTGTCCCCGGACCACCGTGACGGTGGACTGGACTTCTCTACCACGCCAGTACGAAAAGCATTCCTGTTCCTCCGGTACGGATGATCCTTTGGTAGGAACTGTCGATGACAATCAAAGAAGCACGGTTTTCCTCCGTGTTTCAAACGGAAAGCCTTAGTACGATCCATGCAATACGGACATGCGAGACGAACCATGGGTGCTCCAACCCGATAACATTCCATAGGCTGGGAAATCATTGATGGTCCACATTAGTGCGGCCCTCATCTAAAGTTCTGCTTTTCTGGAAACATCATATGTGGTTGCACCTACTTCCCACAACTGATTCAGCTCATCTACCAAGGGCTGTAAGTACACATCGATGTTCCTCTTCGGGTTCTTCGAACCTGGAATAATAACAGTTAGGAACATGTAAGGAGTCTTCATACACATCTAAGGCGGCAAGTTGTACGGAGTAACAATCACTGGCCAACAAGAATATTGTGAGCCCGAAAGTCCAAATGGGGTAAAACCGTCAGAGGAAAGCCCCAATCTAACATTACGCGGCTCCGAAGCAAAATCGGGATACACTCGATCAAAGTGCTTCCATGCTTCATCGTCGGATGGATGATCCAGTACTCCATCTATTTGTTCCCGCTTGTGCCAACTCATATTATCAGCTGTCTCCTTTGCCATAAACAACCTCTGCAACCGCGGCATCAAAGGCAAATAGTGCATCGAATCTGTTGTCTTGCGTGCACCAGAAGTCCTTGTTGTACTAGTTGTCTTGAAGCGATCGGCACCACAAAATCTGCAGGCGTCTTCATCCTTGTCGTTCTTATAGTACAACATGCATCCGTTGCGACATGCATCAATTTTTTCATATCCCATCCAGAGCGATCTCACCATTCTCTTGGATCGGTAGAAGTCTTTAGGTAACTTGCCACCCTCCGGCAATATATCTTTAATTAACTCCAGGATTCGGTTGTAGCATTTTTGAGACATGTTAAAATTTGATTTTATGCTCAACAATCTTGTAATTACCTCCAACGGTTATGGTCATCACAACCAGGATATAAAGGAGTCCTTGCATTCTCCAGCAACTCCATAAACTTTGCAGCATTGGCATTCGGTGCCTCCTCAGCTGCATATTGATTGTTCGGATCGAAACTAGGCCCCGCAGCATCGGAAACCATGTTCGTCCACCCTTGGTCGTAATCATCATGCTCGTGGACATCTACATAAGGCTCCAAATAAGGCTCCGGCTCGGAGGCTAAAGGCACAAGTTCTCCGTGTACGGTCCACTGATAATAATTTGGCATGAAACCCTTCGAATACAAATGATATGTCACATCCACTTTCGAAAGATATTTCAAGTTGCGACATCTCATACATGGACACTTAATTTTTGTACGGTCCATGTACTGAGGGAACGCCTTGTCAACTGCAAGAACTGTTGTACACCCTGTATAAATTCATCCCGTACACCGCACATGTCATCAGGATGACGATTGTACATCCACAAACGGTACCGCAGATAGTAATTCATATCCATTTTAAGATAATTCTGCAAAGATTGACACATATAATAATTCATCAGGATGACGATTGTATATCCACAAACGGTTCTGCATATAGTAATTCTTATCCATTTTAAGATAATTACTGCAGAAAGTGAAGACCGACATGAACTGACGCACGAAAGTGACGATTGTATAACCACAAGTTTTATGTTCTTCAACGATATATTTTACATGCATAATTGCCAAGTGTGGGGACGAATGGCTCAGAACACAACCCAAATTCATTCTAGCATACATTAGTTTGAATCATCTATGTTCTGTACATATGGTTGTAGTATATGTTCTTATCGAATCTAGTATCTGAAGGATGTAACAGAATCAAGATGAACCCACATAATGTAATACTAAGACATTATCTACTACTAAAAGATGTAGTGATAGGTTGTCGTATCATCATTGCCGAGGGATGGGGGTCGGAGGACAGTCAACTTTATCTACGGCGGCTACATAGTTTCTGCCTCGTCAGTCGAATGGCTGCAGGGACTATGTCCTGATCACGATGTCGTACCGTAGATTAATGCAAATTCCTTATAGCAAATGTCATACATAGATTTCTGTCTCGCCAGCCGAATGGCAGATAATTATACAAATCAAACTAGTCTTAAATACTGGTACCAATTGCCTGAACATGACAGTCCCTAATTTGTACTGGATTTATCCTACCTCTGAGTTTCACACATATTAAAAAGGAAGGCATTTACTGTTAACAAGATAACCTGTCATGAATTGAACAACCGGCAGACTTAGATTTAGAATTTAAAATATGGTATTCAGGTTAACTTAATTCACTCAAAGGGTACTGAACAGAAAGTCTAATTAAGACTTTCAACTAAGCAGGCAGCCTGGACTGTTGTTCAGAACTTGGCAGGCAAAATCCCATACCATCTGATGACAAACCTATACACACCCTTTCCCAAACCATTTGTTTCAGTAGGTAAAACATTCCAGGTTACTCAAGTAACCTGTCGTACAACATTTGGTATCAACAACATTCCTTGTTAATTGTAACATGCATACTATCATATCCTAACTCTGCCAAAACCTGACCAACATACCCTACACTAATCATTCCATATTTCAGTAATGTCAGTGAGGTAAATCATACTCAACTGTCGAGAATACTTAGGAGAAAACTCATTCACAGGATTAGTATCCATCCTTCGTGACATAGCTGAAATTTTATAGGGCTCGATAATAATTATTAGTCAATTTATTCATCATTTCAAAACCCTAAAAATGCCCAAAAAACTCCCAGTATCAGTAAATAGGGCTCGAACCCTAAATTAGAATTCGAATCCAAGCAAAATATCAAATTGACAGTTGATATGCCCAAAAAACTTCCAGTATCAGTATATAGGTGTCATCCTATGAGTCTCGTGTCCATACAGTGGGACACGACATGTCCAAACCAACAAAATAGGTGTCATACGAACTAGAAGCGAGTCCACGCTCTTGTGTCCTCCGCAGCGAGTCCACTGTGAGTCTCGTGTCCCCCGCAGCGAGTCCACTCTCTCATGGACACGAACTAGAAGCGAGAGAGAGAGCTAGAAGACGAGGAGAAAATGGAAAGCGGGGACAGGGGAGAGTTACCTGAGGAGGAGCTACCTGAGGAAGGAGGAGGAGGAGAAGGAGGAGGGAGATCGCCGGAGTAGCGCCGCAGAGGAGAAGGCCGGAGGAGAGTCGCGGAGGAGGAGTGCGCAAAAAATTGGGGGGGGAGAATTTGTGAATGAACGAAAAGGAAACCCTCGCCGCCTATATCAAACATTTAGCGACATTCTTCTCTGCCGTCGCTGATATTTAATAAACGGCGACGCTACTTAAAATACGTCACTACACATCGCTATATCAGCGACGTGTACCGACGAACTTGCGATGCGGATTCCTATTTAACAAATTGTAGCCGGTAGACGTCGCTTTTAGTCGCTGTTGGCGACGAACAACGATGTCTTTGATAAACGTCGCTAAACCCCCAAATATTAGCGACGTTTTATCTTGGAGTCGCTAAATACGTCGCTGATATGACTTATTTTGGTAGTGGGAGGTATAGAGGGTCCGATACATTTACGATAGCAAATCAGGCTGTTCAAGTCTACTATACAAGCTACCCAAGGCGTTGTAGAGATCGATTTGACTGGTGGGGAGTATGCAAGATTAAATCTAAAAATACATTCAACATTGGAGACCCAGCATACTAAGAGGACCAGATCGAAAGGTCCCAATACTTGGGACAACACTCGAATACAATGGATATTGAAGATATTGTTGAGGAAAATAGAGAGGAGGAAGAGGTTGATACACAAGACTTAGTTGTCAACCAGGGGAGAAAGAGGCATCTTGTCCCAAATATTGAGGCAGAAGAAGAAGAAAAAGAAGAAGAAGAAGAAGAAGAAGAAGAAGAAGAAGAGGAAGAAGAAGACGAATTTGATGGAGATGAGGATACAGATGAAATCGACGATGAAGATAAGGATGAGGATGAGGATGAGGATGAGGATGAGGAGGAGGATGATGATGAAGACGAGGCCGAGGATGAGAACGAAGACGATGATTAGGTTAAATATTGTTGTATATTAAAAACACTTCCAATTACGTGAATTAATGTTTTCTTCATTCGATTATTTACTTATTACAGATGGCACTCCTAGTCTTTTTCGTCGCGGCGGCACTCGTCTCCCTACTGGTGGTATGTATATTTTAGTTTAGAATTTTATATTTATTTATACTTTTATATTGTTAATTATGTTTATGTGTTCTATTTACAGGTCATGATAGCTGGCCGTGGTCGTGGTGCTGGTGGTGGTCGTGGTACTAGTGCTGGCGGTGGTGGTGGTCGTGGTCGTGGTCGTAATGGTGCTGGTGGTCGTGGTCGCATAATTCAATCTTCTCGGGATGTGACCCCATCCAGCGAGCCCGACCCGGAGAGTACCCCGGGCACAGACGAGGGAGCCAAAGGGACTGATGTAAGTACTTATATTTATGAGATTTACGTTAGAATTAAAAGTATTTGGACTATAACTTAGATAAACTTAGGATTCACACTTAACTTAGTGAAACATAGGATTTAGATTACAACTTAGGTAAATCTTATAATATAAACACATTCATTTGATAGGCTGCGTATCGTGAGGCCCTTAGTCGGGCTCAGTTAACTGATACCGAGGATGTCGGTGAAACGACGTCCGCCCGGACGCCCTCTTCTTTGGCCGCTCGCAATGACTTGTTCGTAGATACCGTCGACGGCTTTAAGAATGGGCTCCTGTACGGAGTCGGCTCCCTAGGGCCGTTGCACATGGCAACTCAGAGATTTCTACCGACACTGCCTCCTCCCGCGGCCTCGGCAGACGATGATGTTAGGTCGCAGCTTACGCAGCTACACGAGGCGGTGTCGTCCTTACGGGAGCAAATTGTCTCGCACTTTTTGCCTTCGTCTGCTGCTGCCGATCCGTCTGCTGCTGGTGTCGGTCCGTCTTCTGCTGGTGCTGGTGTCGGTCCGTATTCTGCTGGTGCTGGTGTCGATCCTTCTTCCGTGGGTCATCTTTCTTTCAACCCTGCTGCCCCTCTGGTACCGACTCCGACTGTGATGGCACTCCTTGATCTTATGTCGCCAGAGCAGCTACGCCGACTTCCGAACAGTGTCTACGACGACTTGCCACCGTACCTACTAGAGTAGTATATTCGTCATTCGCAGCAGGAATTACCACCACCGGGCAATCGAACTCCTCCTTCTCCTTAAAGTATTGTAATTAAGAAAATTTAGAATATTTGTGGGAATGTTGGAATATTTATTGGAATGTTAGAATATTTATGGGAATTTTAGAATATTTGTGATAATTTTATATTGGTGTGCATTATATATTTCGTCTATGTGATTGTTGGATAATTGGTGTGCATTTTTCTGATTGTTTGGTTTATGTGATTGTTTGGTTTATGCATATTTGTGTGAACAGGGAAAGCACTGCACTTTTTTCAAAAAGTCACTGTTAGTGACGGACTAGTGACCGCGTAGCGACGAATATTTCCAGTTTCTGACTACCTTTCGACAGAATATCCGTCGCTACCTGGAGATTTGAAAGTATTTCCTGTTAGCGACGGGTGTTCGAAGGGTTCGCGTCGGTAATCCATCGCCAAGGTCCTGGAAATTTATAGTACGACGGAATAGCGGCGGCACATCCGTCGCCAAGGTTCTGGAAATGTATCACATTTCCAGAACCATGGCGACGGATTATCTGTCACTAGTTCGTCGCTTCGTCGACGGATGAGCGACGCAATGGCAACGACTCATCTGTCGCCATGGTTCTGGAAATGCCACGTATTTCCAGCACATGGTTGACGGATAATCCGTCAGTATTCCGTCGCCTTTGTTAGCGATGGCGGTCAACTGAATAGCGACGGAACGATACACTCTGATACGCTATTACGACGGTTTACCGACGGACCATTACGTCGCTAGTTTCTACACAGTTCAGTATTTAATACCTGAAATGGACGAAAGCCCGTCGGAATATCGTCGCTAATACTTCGTATTGTAAAGTCGAAAAGCCGTCGCTATTCCGTCGCTTGACGACTACTAAGTGACGGATCATTATTAGCGACGAGAAGATTGCCGACGGATTATTTTGGCCAAGATCCGTCAGTGATCGGTCGCTAATACAAATTCTCGACGGATGGGCGACGAATGTAGCCGTCGCTAAATGGACATATTTTGGTAGTAAATATCCTGACTAGAGGGGAAACGTCAGAGCTGCTCGTCTTGACCGAAATGTCCTCGTATGCATCAAAATTAATCCCCTCCACCACCAGAATAAACTCCAATACCGTTAATGTCAAGATTGGAGATCGTCCCGACCGGGACCGAGAGATGCGATGGACGGGAATGGTAGAGGCTGTTAGAGTTAGGGTTTTGGAAAGATGGGGAGAACTTGACAGCGGAGGCCGACAAGAGCCTGGAGAAGCGGAGGTGGGGAAGAATGTAGGAAAGACGATGGTAGGATCCTGAGTTTCTGCCATATAAATGCTCGAGTTCCTTCCAGGAATTGTCATCAGGAAACAATTGTTTGCTAACAAAGGAAATTTTGGGGGAAATTTTAGGGTTTATTGAAGTAAATTGACAGGAATTACAATGGCAGAATAAATACAGGAAGAATAAAAGTGCAGTAAGAAAGTAATACTGAAAAAATTGGTAAAATCTCTGATACTGATCTCCTCTTATTTACAGCTATTTATAGGAAGGATATTCTGGCTGACGTGGCTTATATTTGTCATTGCAGGCTGTGATTGGCCTATCCAATGATGAGCTGTCCTCTGAGGAGCTGAGCTGGTCCTGAGAGAGTAATAACTAACAAACCAACTGCCCAAAATGGGACATTGCACTGTGGCTATGCAAATGGGTACGTATCAACTCCCTCTCCCTTAAATTGACCTTGTCTCAAGGTCAAAATAGGGATAGGTTTGAATGAAGTATTCATAAGGCACCCACTGAGCATACTCCTTGCTCGAATGTTTCTATTATACCAGGAGATCAACAGCAGCACAGTTGCCTCTCTTTACCATTCTTCTATCCAGAATGAAGTCAGGCTCTAAAATTTGAGCTTCCACTTGAGTAGGAGTTCCTGCTTGCACTTTTCTGGTAGAACTGACCTTCTTCATTAGTTGGGAGACGTGGAACACAGGGTAGATTTGTGATCCTTCAGGAAGGGCTAACTTATAAGCCACTGTACCTAACTTAGCTAAGACTTCATATGGACCAAAATATTTTGGTGACAACTTTTGAGGTCTTCGTTGCCCAACTGAAACCTGTCTATAGGGTTGTAGTTTGAGGAAAACCCAGTCTCCTATATCAAATTGCCTGTCAGTCCTCTTAGTGTCTGCCAACTTCTTCATCCTATCCTGGGCCATGTGTAGGTTGTCCTTGAGCAGCTGTAGGGCATTATCTCGAGAGTTTAGATCTTCTTCCACACTCTTGTCTTGTGGGGGGGTCTGGAATGTATGTGAGGATATGTAGGGGAGCTCTGCCATAGACAGCTTCAAATGGTGTAACCTTGGTTGAAGTGTGCCAGTTGGTATTAAACCAAAATTCAGCCCATGGTAAGAATTTGCTCCATTCATTAGGTTTATGTCCACAGAAGCATCTCAAATAGGCTTCAATACTCCTGTTTGTGACCTCAGTCTGCCCATCTGTTTGAGGATGGTTGGCAGTACTATATTTGAGTTAGTTCCCTGTGCTTTAAAAAACTCTTGCCAAAACTGGCTAGTGAAGATGGGATCTCTGTCACAGACAATGGATTTAGGCATCCCATGTAGTTTGAACACACCATCAATGAAAATATGAGCCACCATAGCAGCAGTGTAAGGATGACAAAGGGCAAATAAGTGGATGTATTTAGTTAACCTATCAACCACAACCATTATAGTTGTTTTGTGACAGCTAGTAGGTAAACCTTCAATGAAATCCATTGATATGTCTTCCCACACCCTATCAGGTATAGGTAAGGGTTGCAACAGACCAGCTGGGGAGGTATTTTCATACTTGTTCTTTTGGCAAATATCACAGGATTGTATGTATTTCCTGACTGCAGTCTTCATCCCTCTCCAATAGCATGTCTTCTTGAGTCTTTGTAGAGTTTTTGCCACACCAGAATGGCCTGCCTGCACATGGTCATGGTGTTCTTTTAACATAGTGGCTACAAATTCAGATTGGAGGTCAATAAGGAGCCTGTTTTTGTAATATAAGAGGCCTTGTCTCATAATGTATTTATCAGTGTTTAAACTGCTTTGTGCCTATTTGTTCAGTTGTTCTTTATAAAAATCTGAATGTTGTATTTTTTCCTGGAATTGAGCCAATCAGTCAGCTTGGACCACAGTAACAGCATTCATTATGAGAGGTTCCCTCCTGGATAAACTGTGTGCAGCTATATTCTCCTTACCCTTCTTGTACTCTACTCTGTAATGGTACCCTTACAGTTTAGCTATCCCTTTGTGTTGAACCTCTGTCCCCAATTTTTGATCTAACAAGTATTTGAGTGCTTGGTGGTCTGTCTTTATAATGAATTCTCTACCCCACAAATATTGACTCCACTTCTTAATAGCCAAGAGAATAGGTAACATCTTTCTCATAGGTGGACAGAGCCCTTGACCTTCCCTTCAGTCCTTGACTCAGAAATGCTATAGGTCTACCCTTTTGCATGAGGACAGCTCCTATTGCTTCCCCTGAAGCATCACATTCTAGTACAATACCTCATTAAAGTCTGGCATACTGAGAACTGGGGGTTGAATGAGGGCTAATTTCAACTGTTCAAAAGCTTATTGAGCTGCTTCATTCCATTTAAAGGAATCCTTCTTAAGTAGATCAGTGAGTGGTCCAGCTATTGCCCCATATCCTTGAATGAATCTTCTATAGTAGCCAGTAAGGCCTAAGAACCCCCTGAGTCCTTTCAGTGTAGTGGGAATTGGCCAGTGTTCCACTGCTTCAGTCTTTGAAGTATCCACTTGGATGCGTTCCTCATAAATAATATGCCCCAAGTACCCAATCCTCTGTAAAGCAAAATGGCACTTGCTCTTCTTGATCTTCAGATTGAATTCTGCCAACCTGTAGAATAACTTTTCCAGGTGCACTAAATGTTCTTCAAACTACTGCTATAAATCAGTATGTCATCAAAAAATATAAGAACAAATTTCCTCATATAGTCCTTGAATATAGAATTCATCATGGAATAAAAAGTGGAGGGTGCATTAGAGCCCAAATGGCGTCACAAGGAACTCATAGTGTCCCTCAAGAGTTCTAAAAGCAGTTTTAGGTACATCCTCATCCACTACCCTCACTTAATGATACCCAGCTCTCAAGTCCAGTTTAGAGAAAAATTTTGCCCCATGTAGCTCCTCAAACAATTCATCTATAAATGGAATTGGAAATTTATCCTTGATAGTGTTTTGATTAAGAGCCCTATAATCTATACACATTCTTCATGACCCATCAGACTTCTTCACTAAGATAACAGGTAAGGAATAGGAGCTTGTACTGGGCCTAATGATTCCACTAGCTAACATTTCCCTCACTTATTTTTCTATCTTATTTTTATGTATGTTAGGATGTCTATATGGCCTCTGACACACTGGAAGAGCCCCAGGTATCAAGGGAATTTTATGGTCAAACTCTCTCTTGGGAGGTTGGCCTGTAGGTTCCTCAAATAGTTGTTTGAAATTGTGCAGTAGAGAAGAAATGGATGGGTGTGTACCAGTAGTAGTGGCATGGCACTCTACAGAGTAGAGCTGGATAATATAGAATTAGTTTTTCTGCCTGAGCTCCTTCAGGTCTGCTTCAGACAGGTTATGCTTGTCTGCACCCAGCCCTTTAAAAGCTTGTACTTGCCTATCTTGTTGAAACACCATAGTGAGGTCCTTGAAATTCCAAAGGATGGTTCCCAGAGTTCTCAGCCAATTAGCTCCCAAGACAACTTGACAACCTGTGATAGGTAGCTTGAGCAGATTCACCGATAATTTTTATCCCTGGCAGTCAATCTAGACATTTGGACACATGCCTTAGCTTTGTAACTTCTCGCCATTGGCTACCAATACTTCAAAAACTTCATTACTTGAGGTATTTAGCTGCAACCTTTCACTGAACTGCTTGTCAACAAAACTGTGAGTGGATCCAGAGTCCACTAACACTATGACTGGCTTGCCTTGTATTGTCCCTCTCATCTTCATGGTTGAATGTTGGATTGTTCCTGACAGTGCCTGCAAGGAAATGGAGAAAGATTCTGGAATTACCTCATCCTGAACATTATCTTCCTTTTCATCATCTGCAGTTAGCATAAACAGTCTCTTCTTCTTGTATTTGTGGCCTTTGAACTATTTCTCTTCACAAAGGAAACATAAACCCAAATTTTTTCTCCTCACTATTTCAGTGGGGGATATAGTGAGTCTTCCTGGGTTTGTGGTGTTTGTATGTTTTTTTCCTGCTTCATTATTGCTTGCAGGAGGAACTGGGGTGTTAGGCACCATACTTGCTGTAGGAGTAGTCTTGTACAAGTGTGTGTGACCCTTGTAATTCCACTTGAGGGCTAAGAACTTGGCTTCATACAACTTAGAGAGTTGCATGGCTGTTAGTAAACTTCTTGGACTTGCTAGTTACAGCTCATATCTGATCTCTTCTCTCAAGCCACCTATATAGTGACTAATGAGACAGATCTCAGGGACCCCTTGTACTCCTTGTGAGACCCTCTGGAATTGGGAATTATATTCCTGAACATCAGAGCCTTGTTGGAGGTATTTCAGGTCAATGATGTGGTTTGTGAACTGAGAGGGGCCAAACTCCATTCTGATACTTTGGTAAAAATCATCCCAAGTCATGACTCCATTCTTGAGTTTTAACACCCATCTTAGCCAATATGCAGCTGTGCCTTTGAGTTGGACTGAGCATAACTTGATTCTATCAGCTTCTAAAGTATGATAGAAACTGAAATAGTGATCCACTCTCATTAGCCATTCCTCTACATCACTTAAGCTATCATACTCAGGTAATTTAATCTTGTGTGAGGACTGCCCCCTGTTTTGATTTTGCATGATATTTGGAGCATTATAGGGAAGACCTCCAGCCTGTATAATTGGCCTTGGGGGAGTATACAATGCTCCTGGAGCATTTGCTGGGGTTCCTACTATTTGTGAGTATGTATTTGGTGGTGTTCTCATGTGGGGAAAAGGAGTTTGTTCACCAGTAGCCATAGCTGAGTTCATCAATGATGTGTTGGCACTCCCCATATGCATGTTAGTATTATGCACTGGAAAATTGGCCCAGAGAAATGTGGTGCAGGTGAAAAATTGTGTAACAATGGAGAGGAGTTCATATTTGAGCTCGAACTCTCTCCATCCCTTCGACATCTGGTTAATTCCTCCAGCATCTTCTCAAATCTTCCAAATCGATCTTCGAATTGATCAAATTTGCCAGGTAGGCCCTCTAATTGAACAATTTTGGTAGACACATCTAGCACAGTACCTGACATGGCACCCATGGTTCCTTCAATGGAGAGGATCCGTTCATTGTTAACGAACGCCCGCCTCTCCTTAGATGCCACTCCTCCAGATCTGCCGAGGCTGGAGCTTCCTTTCCGGCTGCCTTCACTCACTGGATCTAGAGGCTCTGATACCAAGTTGGTAGGATCCTGAGTTCCTGTCATATAAATGCTCGAGTTCCTTCCAGGAATTGTCATCATGAAACAATTGTTAGCTAACAAAGAGAATTTTGGAGGAAATTCTAGGGTTTATTGAAGTAAATTGACAGGAATTACAATGGCAGAATAAATGCAGGAAGAATGCAAGTGCAATAAGAAAGTAATACTAAGAAAATTGGTAAAATCTCTGATACTGATCTCCTCTTATTTACAGCCATTTATAGGAAGGATATTCTGGCTGACGTGGCTTATATTTATCATTGCAGGCTGGAATTGGCCTGTCCAATGATGAGCTATCCTCTGAGGAGCTGAGCTGGCCCTGAGAGAGTAATAACTAACAAACCAACTGCCCAGAATGGAACATTGCACTGTGCCTATGCAAATGGGCACGTATCAGACGAGTCAGCCGATACATCGGCGCAGTTGGATTAGCGCCTCTGCGGTGGAAACGTACCATGACAACATTCTGAAAGAAGCGATCAAGATCTCTAGAAAACCTTAAAAACTGGAGCAAAAACCCTATAAAAAGGAAAATTAGAGGAAGTAAATCGAGCGGCTGTGGATGATGGTGCAGCCATGGGTTGCTGTAGATGTCTGGAGGCCTGATAAAACCATAACAAGAAATCAATATAAAATCCTAAATAAAAAGAGGAACTTTGGGGAAAAAGAAGTGTACTCACAAAATTTAAAAAATTCACAAATTGAAAATCTTTGTAGATGTCTTATGGTCTCTCTCCCTTTCTGTTGCTCTGATATGAATGGAATTAAGAAATTAAAACTTTTTAGAAGAAGAAGACGGAAGGAGAGGAAAATCTCTTTGTAGATGTTGGTGAAGTGGTAGAACCTGTAACCGAGAGTGACGAAAAGAAGAAGAGACTATTGTGCGTTGTGAGAATGAACTTTCATCGTAGGATTTAGATTGAAATAGAGTAGCTGTGTTTAGGGCTATAGAAAATTTTGGGTGAAATAGAGGCGCGGGTTTGATGAAAGAATTGGCAGTTCTTTATTTTTCTCAGTAGGGTACCACATTTGCTCTGTCATTTTTGGTAAAAACAAATACAGGCTTTCAATGCAAGCCATAAATAGGTCTAACAAATTATTTTGCACCCTTTTTACGGTGTCCATGGCAATGAATGCCTTAAGTCAATTATTTACGGCACACTATTTAGGCATGCCTTAATTTCAATGTCGTAAGAAATTTTTTGTGTGTGTAGTTTATGCTTATTATAGAAATCAAAAAAGGAAAAAAAGAGAAAAATTATGCTTTTATGCTCACATCGGAGGCATTGCTGATGAGCTCGCGGAGGAAGATCTTCTTGTTGGAATAGAAAGTATTGATGATCAAGCTCAGCAGCTGGTTGATCTCCGCCTGGAGAGCGAACATCTCCGTCTCGGTCGCCATTGGAGAAGAAGAATTAAGAGAGAATTGAGAAATTAGGATTTGTAGAGAGAAAAATTAGGGTTTGTAAAGGGAGAGCTAGTAGTATTTTGGAGATCTAGGGTTTGTGGAAGGGGGGAGTGTGCGCTTGCCCAAAGTTTGATAGGAAGGAGAGAGGGAAATTTTTTGAGAGAGGAAAAAAGGGGCGCCAGATCGGGGGAAAGTAGAACAAGTGAGCGGGATATGACTTTAGATCCAAGGAGTGCGCGCTTGCCCTAGTTTTTTTTGGCTCTTCTTCCAACTGCTGTGGATATGATTTTAGATCCAAGGAGTGCGTGCTTGCCTTATTTTTTTTTTCTTCCGTGGCTCTTCTTCTCAAGTGCTGCAGATATGATTTTAGGGAGATATATACATACATATTTCATATATTATGTAATCTATCTTCTTCTTTTTTAATATTTAGTTTAGAAGGAATATATTTTTTGGGTTGGCGGCTGACTAATTTCCATGAAACCCTTACTTTAGGCGAGAAATTTTGGTGAAAATTTTACTAATTAATAGTCGCTAAAGAGTTCACAATTATTTTTTTAAATTCGGAGGACTTTAGATGACGACAATAATTTTTTAGTCGCTAACGATTAGTTTGGACGACTAAATTTTTTTTGTCGCTCCAGATTTGTGGGCTAAAGCCTCAATTCTTGAAGTGAATTATGAGAAATATTTTAGGGCCGATAGCTATGCGTGGAAGAAGGAAATATTATGGGGTTTAGACTATGGGTTTTGTAAATGTTGGGCGCGAGTTTTGTAGATTTATATGCTTTCACACCAAATATGCTATAGTCTATTTTTTATCATGTAAAATAAAAATCTATGCTGCTTCTCCTAGGATTCGAACATGAGATCTGCTTTGACATACAAACATAGCAATAGATGAATTCTATAGATTCTACAGCATTCAGAAAATGCTATAGATAAATATTTTTATAGCACTCCAGAAAGAACGCTATTGTTGATAACATTCTATAGCGGGGACACTTGAACGCTATAAAAAAATATGCTATTGTAGGCCCTGTCAAAACCTGCCAACATTAAGATTGAGATTGTTGTAATTAAATATGATTTTCTATAACTACAAAATTCCTTATTTTTTTGAGAACGGGTTCAAGGAGATCCTAGCAGAAGTTTATTAAACTAAAGCATTAGGTAGAAGTAAAACATTGGAAGCAAGTGGTAGATATTACATATTAATGTACAAAATATTATGCAACCAGGGACATAAGTCGCAATACTCAATTAGTTTGTTTACTTAGAGAGAAGCAAGTGTAAGCCGTAACCTGCAATAAGGGACAGATGAATCTAGTCAGAACAATAAATGCTACAAATTCACCAGCGAGTAAAATTGAATTAGGAAAATAAAAATATAATTTTTCGTATATGAGAATTTGTAATGCCAGCAGTAATTGACTATGACTTTGTCTCCACAAAAATTAAGAAAAGAAACAATCTTTGAACCAGAACGATGCTCATAAAATGTATAAAAAAGCACAAATAATAACCACAAATAATAACAGAAAAGACGGCTATAATGATAAATTAGAAATTGTAACACTTACATAGTCAAAACACTACAAAAATACTAGGAATTAGCGACAAAAGTTTTTGTCGCTATAGTGATTGTTTCCGTCGCTATTTTCAATAGCGACAGAAAATGAGACGTCACTAAAATAGTTTTCGATGTCACAGTTCCACCACGAATCCGTCTATACAGTGACCAGTTAGCGACACATTTAGCGAAGAAGTATAGCGACGTTCTAGTGATGGTTATTTTTCGTCGCTGTGTTAGCAACGACTTAACGATGGAATGACAACCTTTTCTAATACCCTAATTTCTTTGGATTTTCCAATAGGTCATCTACAAAATTTCTGTTGCTAATATGTCGACATTAGCGATGTATTGAGCGACGGATTCAATACAGTTTCTTAACATGACACATTTTTTGGTACCAAACAACATGTTTACAACCAAATATTTGTTTTTTCTTTGCTTGTATGTCACTACACTGAGATTTCTCAGTTATCCGTCGATAATCCGTCGTCGTTCCATCGTTATCCGTTCAATTTTTTTGCAACCATAATACCAGACACATACAATCATACAATGAGAGAAGTTCAATCAAAATTCAAGATCCAATTTTTGACATATAATACAATTTTTTACATAATCCAATCTTAAATGAGTATTAAAAACACTCATAAATGAGTATCAAATCGAATAATATACAAACATTTACAACAAATGAGTATCAAAAACACAAAAATGAGTATAAAAAACACACAAATTAAGATCCTCGATACTTCAATTGTTTAACACATACAACAAATCAAAAAAATCTAAAAGTCTAGTAAGACAAAGGTGGTGGTAGCGGCGGCTGTCGGTTCGCCATGTACTGAATCGTGGATGTGTTGATGATTTGTTGTAAGTCCTCAAGAAAAATACCAGCCGGAGCAGAAGCTGAACGTGGAACGGGAGTAGACGCAAGAGTTGCAAGAGGAGCTTGAGAAGGAGCTGGTATGGAAGCAAGAGCCGGAGTAGTGGTAGGAGCATGAGTCTTTGCCAGCTCTGTCATCTGCCTCTATAGTTGACGCAGAATCTATGTGACCTCTAACAGGCTGAGAGGGCCAGACGGGTCACCGGAGGCATAGGGTTGTGATGATGTAGGTGGCCCTATAGGAGGAGCTGGAGTAGGAGCTCTAGATTAAACAGACATTGGGATGCCAACAACCCCGTACCGTACCACTGCCGTCTTTTTCTCTCTTGGCTGCTTGGATCTACAAATTGTTCCTCTCAATCGATGTACGTGGATGACTACTCAAAGCCCCCCTGCCCCCCTTCACCAACCTGACTCTCCAGTATCTCATACGTCTCCTATATTATATACGTAAATAAGTTTAGAGTCTAGATATACTATTTTAGATTCATAATTAGGGAATTTAGATACCGTGAATTAGGGTTAATATTTTTATTGGTAATTTGGGTTATGTGCAGGATATTTAGAGTTAAGATTAACTTTTTAGGTTAAACAAATATATTTTATTTATAAAAAGAATATAAGTAAATTTACTTGACACTGTTTTATAAAAAAGACTTACATATGCCTTGGATGCCAGGTCATCTACAAACTTCCCTTCCTTCTTGCGTTTGTGGGTCCGCTCTAAGAGTTTGGAAAAGTCGAGGTGCTCGGGGCTCCACTTGTCCTTTTGGCCTCCTCGTACTGTAATAATTAAGTAATTATTAACTAAAGTATAATATCAAAATAAATAAACAAGGATAAAAATTCAGAATACTCACCATCTGTCGATAATGCTCGGAGTATGGGAAAGATCCACCTATGTGGTGACCACCCTTAGTACGGGCTGCCTTCGCCTTCGCGCACTTGGCCTTATATGCTGGAGTGTCCATCTTCTCCTTCATATTCTCCCAGAACTACTCTTTTAGCCACTCCTTGTGTTGGTCTCCTGGAAGTAGAGACAGAGCCTTCTGGTTATTAATCATATCCCTCAACCTTTTGTCGGCGATGGACTTGTAGAACTTTTGGATCAACTCATATCTGTTATCAGGCCTCCAGTATATCTTCTGCAAATAAAATAAGAAAAAATTCAAAAAAAGCAAATATTTAAGTAATATTCTCAAAAAATACTATCTTATACATACCTCCAACATCTCAAGCCAAACATATCGCTGCAATAATAGGATGTTACTGAAGTTGAGATAGGGGACATGAAAGTGACGTCGCCTATGATTTCCCCTAACTCTTTCCCAGCCTGGACCGAAAAGAACCTATAATAAGTAAACAATGTACAATTGTATATAAAAGTATGAATAAATGTGTGAATTGATAATGAAATAAAAATTATATACTTACATTGCTCCATCGGCCCATAGCTCGAAACAACCGATATTAGCAGGCTGCTCTAGTAGAGTAAGATGATCATCAAATCCTAGATGGCTGGACATTTACTCCATAGTCTAGCAACAGGCCAGGATATGGATTCGCCCAGAAGGAGCAACAGTTGTAGTCCCCATGTCACGACCCGCACCCATTTTTCGGATACGAGACGTACGTGTCCAAGCCAGCCTACGTCGCAGAGTCGGCAGTAAAATACTGTCACGGCTAAGATGCTCAAAATCATAAAAGATAACATTTATTTCTCATTTACATTTCTAAATTGATTACAACTTTTACAACATTTATATTTAAAGAAAATACAAGGTTCTTACAATTAATGAAAATGATACCACTTCTATCTAATTTTTAGGTTTCTGCCTGCAAGTACACCCATATCTCCCCATGCTAAGTGAAGCCACAGCTAAACCTAAAAAATGTAGGTTTTCAGTCATGAATGGAACAAGCACACAAACCGACGACAAATCGAAAACACAATAGAATTCACAAGACATGAAAATAATATATGTGAGATGATCTAGAAAATAAGACCGATATCATGATAAATCACGAAAGAAAGTATATAACTCTACAACATGATAATCAGCTAGAAAAGGAACAAGTAACTAGGATGACATGGCAAGTGGTGAAGAAAACGAGAAAAATTAGTAAAGACAACTATCTATGTATTTTGAAATACCAGTTTCGACATGAGAACGGCTAGGGGGTAAATCAGGCACCCTGCACGTGTCGTGTGCAGCTGCTATTCTCCACGAAAGATACGAAGGATAGTTCTGGGTAGTCCACATGTCTACTAAGATATTTCTCCTCCCGACTAGTACTCATGGACTCGAACAAGTCACGAAACACGAAAATACGACAATCACGAAATAAAGTATGTAGAGATCCATGACACTAATCCGTGTAAAAATGTGTCAACAAGCAAGAGAGGATATGCATAAACATGAAATGGAAAGACTACTATGAATCGAAAGCAATCAGAAAGTGCACTTGCCTGAATCCTTGCACAAATCGTAGTCATAAGTCGAGGATGAGGGGATTGCCAATCTAGAAGTTGTCAACCTATAACATACAACGTACCACAAACCATGCACGAAAACCACAAGTCAATTCTAAGGTTCTAGTTCTAAATTCATGGAATAAGTGGCTAATGGGTTGACTAATATAATAATATTTAATTCTGGAATAAATTATTTAAAAACCTAATTGAACTTATTAATAATCTGAATATAATCTAAACATGGAAGTTTGGCCATAAAAAGTTATGTTTCCAATTTTGAAAACCATGGCACGCAAATCGAGGCGTACCATTGACTATCTAGTCAAACGTTGTGAACTCAAGATTTAGAAAATGCACCTTGGTAGATTTCAGTGCCACAAGTGCGCTGGAATCAACTCTGCCACAAATTCACATTTTGGTCAAAAGACATCGCCGTTATGGCTAATCGTGACCAAAACAGTGATTCACCGATCATTTCTGAGTTCAACAGAATAACTAAAATAGTAGATGAACTAATTAATTTCTGGAAAAATATATGTCGTAGAGCTCTGTGTTAGCTTTCTAAAACTTCAAACGGTTCATGATTTCGATTTTCGGTCCTCTCGGAATCTTGAAAACACCAAAACATGTCAAGTTTCGGACAACCGACACTCTATGAATTCTCCATAAATTTAGGGAAAAACTATAAAAAGATAAATTATATATTCAGAAAGTTTACCTCGAGACGAATCCAATAAAAAAAACGGCACGCTAAAATCACAACGGGGTTGACGGCAATCACTCCGTGAAGTCAGGGTCTCCAAAGAGCAACTCTCTCAAAACGACCAAGTGAATATTAGGGTTTACGAAATACATTAAGATATATATGAGAGAGAAAGAGGCGATTACTGTAGTAGTTGGCGCCGACAGGTGGGCCCCCCTGGTGAATGACTGGATAATTATTTATTTAATTCAGAAAATTATTTAAAAATCATTTTAAGTCCAAATAAACTCAAATAAAATCCTAAAAATTCCTAAACAATTGTAGAAAATTGAAATTATATTTAACCTACTCGAATATAAATAAAAATACTTTACCTCATATTAGTCCCAAATGGCCTCATAATAAATATTGGAAGCCGTTAAAAATATATAAACCTTCATAAATAAATAATTAAAATTTTCCAAAAATTATGAAAAAAATCTAGAAAATATAAAATAGTATAATGAACCCTAGAAAAATATTTGGGGTCAATATTTGCTCATAGGCATCACCTAAGAAGTCAACTCTGTCCAGAAAGAACTCACACTTCGAGAGCTTGCCATAAATCTCCTCCTCTTGAGAGTCTCCAGAACCACTCTCAAGTGCTCCTCATGCTCCTCCACAGTCTTCGAGTACACTAGGATATCGTCGATGAACACCACCACGAACTTGTCCAAGTACTGGTGGAACACCTTGTTCATCAGGTTCATGAATACCGTCGGGGCATTAGTCAACCCAAAAGGCATCACCATGAACTCAAACTAGCCATACCGTATCCTAAATGCGGTCTTCGGGATATCCTCCTTCTTTACCTTCACGTGATGGTAACCTGACCTCAGATCAATCTTAGAAAATACTCTTGCCCCACTCAGCTGATCGAAGAGATCATCGATCATCGACAACGGGTACTTGTTCTTGATCGTGAGGTTGTTGAGTGCCATGTAGTCGATACACATCCTGACCGACCCATCCTTCTTCGGTACAAAGAGTACCGGTGCACCCCATGGTGAAGAACTCGATCGAATGAAGCCCTTGTCCTGTAGCTCATCCATCTGCTTCTTTAACTCTACCAACTCGCTGTTGTTTAACCTATAGACGTGCTGAGATATCGGCTCTGTGTCGGGCACTAAGTCTATAGAGAACTCCACGTATCTGTCCGATGGTAGTCCTGGAAAATCCTCCAAAAAGACGTCCATGAACTCCGCTATCAAAGGATGTGGCACTGCCTGCTCCTTTACTGATACTCCGTAGAAAACTCCGCTACTCTGCTCCGCCTGCCGTCGGGTGAACTCGAACTCTGGCTCTCCGGGTGCTATGAAAAGAACTCTACCCCCGCGATAATCTATACTGGCGTGGTGCCTGCTCAACCAATCCATACTGAGTACGATATTGTAGTTCGACAATGGCATCACGAGCAGACTCACATTCAACTCTCGGCCTCCCAAATCAACTCTCCGGCCCTTACAAATATCACTAACAAGGATAATACCACCCCCGGTCATAATTTTGGAAGTCCTAGGCAACGATTCAGATACATGGTAGTGTCTAATAGCAAAAGATACATACACGAAGCTCTAGAAAGCCCCTGAATCGAACAATGCAAAAGCTGGAATAGAGTCGAGAAGAATAGAACCTACGATCAGCTCTCCGATAGCCTCTGCGTCCTCAACTGCCATGGCGAAAGCTTGCCCCTGCTGACCTCCCGTGGCCTGCTGCTGATGCTGAGCGAACCTCTGTTGCTGCGTTTGTAAGGGTCCCTTCTGCTGTACTACTGGAGCTCTGGCTCGCGCCCCCTGAGCTGCTCATCCTGAATAAATGGAACACTCCCTCAGCTGGTGCTCCACGGAACCACATAATAGGCACCTCTCGAGCCTTTTTGTACAGTCATTCCATACATGCCCTGGCTTCTTGTAGAAACCATAACTAACGGGCTGCTGCCAGAGTGCCTGTAGCTGAATCCTCGGCTACTGCTACTGCACCTACTTGAAAGGTGTACGGCCCTGACCCTGGAACTCCTGTGGCTGGAACTGCCACTGCTGTTGCTAAAAGTGAGGCCTCTTGGCCGGTCCTCCGCTGCCACTGGCTCCATGAGCGTCCCGTCCCCTCTTGAACCTCAGCTCAAGATCATCCTCTACTGCTAGGGCACCCACCAGAATCTTCTCAAAAGTGGAACTCCGGTCACTTTTGGTCAAGGACTTGACCTCCTTGACTAACCCCTTCTGGAATCTCTGGGCCTTCGCCATCTCACTGAGTCCTTCAACAAATCTGTCCAGATGGCAGAACTCCCCAGCGTACTCCTCGACAGTCTGACTGTCCTGAGCTAAGCTCTCAAACCGCGTCTCTAGGGCGCCAAGAGCTGTGTCTGAAAAGAACTTCTCCTTGAACAGCTTCTTGAAGGCTGCCCAAGTCTGTCCCTCTGTACCGACCCTCGGGTTCGTCTGGTACCATGTGCGGGTCAGGTCCTGCATCTGACTACCTGCCGCCTCAATCTGCAGTCGTACTGGAATCTCCACCAGCTGGAAGATCTTCTCGATGTGCTCTATCCAGTCATCCGCATACATAATCCCTTCAGTGCCGCAGAAGTCCCGCAGACGCATCTTCTGGAAGTCCCGGATCCCTGGTGTCCTTGCCTGATATGGCTGTATCTGGGCTGCCTGGGGCTGCGTAATAACTCACTCCACAGTTGTCAGGGCAAGCTGATGGTCATTCTCTATGCCCTGCTGAAAATAAGCGAACTGCTGTCATTGGGCCTCCACCATCCTCTGAAAGAAGTCGAACAACTGTGCTGCGTTAACTGATCCGAAAGGTGGCTACTGCCGAGATAAATCAGGAATGACGGGGGAAGATCTCTGTACAGGCGGAGGTGCACCTCCAAATGCAGCAGAAACGCCAACCTGAGTTGGCACAATAGGAGCTATGGTCTCGAGGCCCTGCTGAACAGGACGAGAGGTGGCCGACCTCTCGATGGTATCCTCCGGACTGGAGCGATGAGATCGTCTCCATAACCATCCTGAAGACAGATCAAACCAAGAAGCAATTACTGAGAATGAAGCAAAAAATCAAAGGACTATAGTTTATTTATTCAAAGGAAAGCATTTAATCAATAAGAATTTAGATGGCAAGTATTGGATCAGAGTTTTTCTAATGTGATTGAATACCTCAAAACTATATACTATATCCTACTGCAGGCTGTAGTGATACTCTAGTTCGAATACCACTACAAATTTAGACCTGCATAGGACGCCACTAAAATGTGTCACGACCAACACCCAATGTAGGGGCACGAGAAGTGAGTATGTTCAGCCTACGCCGCAGTGTCGGCTGTAGAATACTGTCCTAGGTCACATATATATCTAACAATTATAAGGTACCTGTACAATGTATACGCTCCAAATGGAGGACAATATAGAAATGTACAACTCAATCACAGCTAAGGTAGAAAATACGATAAGATAGATAGATATGAAAGTCGCCAAAAAAATACAACATGAGAAGAAGTCTAAGAGTCTAACATAACATTTCCATAACATCCAGAATAACAATATCCCAAATAAGTACATAATGTATCCAAAATAAGACAAGACAATAAAGTAAGATAATTAGTCTAGCTAACTTGCCTAGACTACTGGGGTAATGTCCTCTGCAAGGACTGGATCCTTCTGGGAGTCTAGCTCGCAGGTGTCATCTAGGCCTGCTCCGTAGTACGTAGGACAGAACTTCTCAATGTCATCTGTAATATTTCAACAGGTCCAGTCAGGACAGGAACGAGCACAATACATCTCATGCAGTTCATAATATGATAAGAAATATAAATATGCTATAGAGTAAGATACATGAAACGCTGAAGAATATATATAAAGTAAAAGAGATGACTGTAAATAAATATCTACTATAATTAAAGAAATAACAGTGGCTAGTGATGTAGAGTACAAGATAGACATATGAACAGCTTAAATTTGCACATGATTATTCTAAGAGTTTGCACATGATTACACTACTTTAGAATTGTTCATATGACCATTTATACTCTCCCGTACCCCAATCAATACACAATGATCTAGACAAGTTATGTTATTGTACATGATTTTATATGGGGCCCAAAAATGGGTGCACATAAAGTATATATGAGGGGCTCTGTGAATATGAGAGTACATGAATCACAAGAGTGCACATGAATGGTGAAAGCACTGGCGTACATGATGAAAGTGAAACACACATGACATCACGTAACCCGATGCTACCGAGAGGGATAACATCTCATGAAGGTAACCATATAGTACCAATCCGTGTTAACAACGTGATAGCATCAAGTAAAGTAATCTAGAGCATAAATATAAATCCTATCAAGTATGAAACGGTCAGAGAATGTACTCGCCTGATATCCTGAGTATCCGATGAGTATATGTCCAGACAGAGTAGATGAGTCCTATTTAGAGCAACACAGGTCACAACATGTCCAGAATGGTAATATTAAACTTTACAATGCATTCTATATGAATTCTAGGTCATTCTAGACTAAAGTCAACTCTTGGTCAACTCTAGTCAACTTCACTAGTCAAACTAGGTCAACTAGGCCAATCCTAGTCCAATCAAGTCTCACTAAGCCTAACCAAGCCTAGGCTAGAACTCAAACACAATCAAAGCCCAAACAAGTTATCACACACACAAATACAACTATGTATATATATACCTATACAATATATATATATTTACATATATATATATATATATATATATATATATATATATATATATATATATATATATATATATATGCATTCATATAGGCTAGTGCCTAATACACAAGCAAGGCACAAACATGGTATATATATAAATAGGGGTGAGTGTGTGTGTTAACATTATAGTGGATAGTGATATGGTGTGTGTGTGGACTGCAAGTTAGAGGGGGTGTGTGTATAGGCATACCTGTGTGGTGTGTGTGTGTAGAAGTTATGAGTGTATCAGTGGGTAATATATGTGTGTGTGTGTCTGTATTGAGGTTACATACAAGGGGGTTAAGGATACATGGTGTCAAGGGGTGTATGTGAATATGTGTGTATCTGTGTGTCTCACATGTATGAGTGTGTGTGTGTTCCATGAGTAATAGTGTATCAGTGATTAGGGTGTGTGTGTGTGTTTGTGTGTTCTCAGGTAAATGAGTGATAGTATGTGTGTGTGAGTGATTATTGTTCTCAGGTTACAGGTGAAACCAGGTTGGCAGGGAACACTTCTCAGGTTTTGTGTAGTTGCATACATGTATAGTGTGTGGGTGTGTTGAAGTCACTTGAACATACACCAATTCTGAATTTCAAAGCATCAAACCTGATACTTCAAGTATCAGTAAACCAACAGCCACCCTTAATGCAATTTGAAACTTACCTTTAATGAAATGGACACAGTTTACACACATACAATTAAACTCAGTTTAAAAGTAGGACCTCAGTTAGCACATTAAGAAATCAGTAAGCATTTACAATGCAACCCCAAAGTCATTATCCCCATTCAGCTATCAAATATCAATGAATTCACAGTTCTTTCGAAATCAAACCCAAATTCAAAATGAAAACCCTAAATACAAACCTAAGCATGAATCATTTGATCCCAGCTATGATAACATAACTGAACTTAACATTGAGTTGTAAATTTTTGAATCACAAACTCATGTTATTAGTAAATGAAACTGATTCTCAGGTTCAGTCCAACTAAGAACCCAAATTCAATCGAATATCAAATAAAACTTAAACCAGTGTGTATACAGAGGCTAGTCACATGTGTTCGTGTGTCAGGGGGGGTATCGTGTCCACACAAGTGGATACAAAGTGTCCAAAAAAATTTAAGCATGCACAGATACAAACTGCACAGAACAGCGTCATGCGGCGGGGACACGGGTTCGTGCACATGACACACGACACATGACACCTTGTGCTCATGTCCACGTGTTCGCCAGGGATAGGACTAGAGGGTCGACACCCTAATTTGGGTCCAAATCATGTCTGTGTGTAGCACGACACATGTATCAGTCGAAGGAAATCGATTGAACAGTCAGTACAAAATGCATGCGTGCGTGAGAACGTGTCCGATATGACACGTAGCTATGCGTGGCTTGGGGGGTGACCTTTCAGTCACTGTCCCGACCTACCAGCCAAGTGTCAGGCCACCACGTGGCGTGTTGTATCCAAAATCAGTGTCGGGTAGCAAGGCACTGCTCGTACTGTCTGTGCGGCGTGTCCAGCCATTCATTCGATACGACACGAAGTCAATGATCGGCTCAGTCATGCACAAAATCCAAGAGCACATGTAGCTCTACAAGTTTGTTCAAAAAGATTTCAAAAACAGCAATAAAATCGCCATTGAGGCATTTTATCAAATACCTATAAGCCTACACTGATACGTGTTTGATACGGACACCAAATCAACACGAATTTCCACCAAACTTTTTCTATACCTAGGGGATACCTAGATGGATGCATCTATGGAATTACATCAGGATTTTAAGGTGATTTGTAGGAATTACCTATAGAGAGCCAATCTCTAAGAAAAAGCCCCAAATAGTGAAGTCTCCTTCCTCAAGCAATGTCCCAATGAGCTCCCCTCCTTGCAAGCTAGCCTCCTTCTTCTTCTACTCCAGGTTTGGAATCAAATGCAAAATATTGGGATCAATTTGGTGGAGGAATGATGAAAGGGGGAAGAAATTAGGGTTTCCTAAAGGGGAATTTCTAAAAGAGGTAAGTAGTTATGAAGAGATATTACATAGGCTAAAATTAGGTTATAATTGGACTGTGGTGGTCGGCTATGTAGGGGATTAGGGTTAGGGTTTCATGTAAATGGACTTTGAGTCAAGTTCATAAGCTAGCTAGCTCAACCCCTTAGTTATAAGTCCAAATACAAAACTCTCCCAATCCTCTCATGAACCCTAGCCACACTCAAGTCAACTAAGACCAACTTAAGTTACATTAGGATCCCACACCATGCTAACTAAGTTACTAAAGTCAAGGTCAAACTCAAGGCTAGTCTCTAAAGTCACAACTAGTAAAGTCACAAATCATAACACCAATGCAATAAATAATAAAATAATTCACACAAACCAAAATGACCAAAATACCCTCAAACTAAAATGTGGTAGTGACAACTTGCTAATAGACTCATTGGTACCCCAAATCCTAAATCGATCAAATATCCCCAAGGCTATCCCATACACCACTTAGGGATCGAGTCATTTGACAAATCCTTGAAACTAATTTTAAATCACAATCGATACACTATAAATCTCTAAACGATCCATTCCACAAAATTCAAGCATGTTCAATCTATATCCTATTGACGATATCATCGTCCGATAACATCTCTATCGTTAACTACCCAATATCTCATGAAATAAGTCCAACTCATCCTTGTCCGAAACTATTGTGATCCAATTTGCGACTAGTTATCATCGACACAACATAGGTGTGTATTCCCAACTCAACTCAGCCAACAAGCCTCATGTGAAACCATATTTGTTCGACCAATTACTCGTGTGCGATTAAAAAATATCTAGACTTATTATATGAAACATCTCGTAGAACATTGAGCGAGAGCATTATCAATATCGAGTACGAATGCAACATTAGAGTTCAAAAAAATTCAATCAAAATTCCAAGAACGTAAAGCCATGCTCTGATACCACTTTGTCATGCCACGTTTTCATATAACTGATCATCCTCGTTTGGGCATAATATCGAGCCTAAATTGCGCTCGCGTAAAGCAAATACCAAAATGCCTGATTTAGCTGCTAAACAATAGAGTTGCATTGAAGTCCTGAAGCAAAAAAGATAAGACAACACAGATGATATACATAATGAAACCACTTTATTGACATTCGGCAAAATTACAAAGGTACGAAGCTAATATTACAATTGCACAAGCTCACGATCTCTCTGAATACAATCACTTAGTTCTATCTCCACTCTCAATATAAGATTATGCCTTTAGGCTTACAACTTGGAGGAGGTAATGTCCATACATTATGTTCCGTATAAGTGAAGACTCCAACATAGTCGCACGCTTCGAAATACCAAGGAACTCTATACCTCGATGCGTCCAAGCGAGCTCCATACCGAACGAGTTGCTAATTGAAACCTGCATATAAAACTGTGGGAATAACAGTACATTGAATATACTAGTATGGAGGCCTCTCGCCCACCCATACAAACTAATACATTCACTTTGTGAGTGAGCACTATAATTTTAGTGGCCTTTCTAATCTTTCTTAAGATCATTTTTATGGCATAACTACAAGCTTATTTTGTGTCACAGCATCGTAGCCGTGCCATAAAGCCATTTGTGTAACAACATCATGGTCTTGCCTTGCAATATATTGTAAACTTACCCATACTTACCTTTCGGCCTTCTCTGTTTTAATATGACAATACAATTATAACATATAGACTCAGTATGAAGCTACTTAACCATAACACACACATATTGTCCCGAAGCATGTGTCTTTGCTAAATCCAAATATTAGGCTTGACTACTTGCTTTGCATACTATGTATTCACTTTCTAACTCAATCTATGACATACATGCAGATTTCTACTTTCATGCTGACTCAATCTATATGAAGGATCACAGGCCCCAAGGCCTTCCAAACTTATTTCTTGCTACAGACGAGACCCTTGTAGTGCGGGTAGCTAGCCCTACTGATGTCTTTGAATCACCTATGTAGTGGGTACGTGCACGTGCGTGGACCCTTGCAGTACAGGCCCCCAGGATTATCTTGCATTCTGTCACCCGTACCAAGTTTAGGTGCACGAGCACGTGGTTACGTCCAGCCTATGTCGCAATATCGACAATAGAACGATGTATAGGTCAACTACACTATCTACAAAGTATAACAGATATGAAATATAACCTGTCAACAGTATAACGCATCTCCGTACAGAGGAATAATATATCATCTAGAAATATATACTCAATCATAGATATCTAGAAAAGATGATAGCATGAATAGTTATAAGATATGAAACGATAAAATAGAGCTTGGCAGCATAAGTGCATATACAACACATAGTCTAGAAGTCTAATATCAACAAGTACATATCCCAAATAAATAATACAACTCAATCCCACATTTGGAACCATCCGATATAATATGGAATGCTAAGCTCTATGCCACTACTAGGGCAACCTCTACTAGACTTGATCATCCTGAGGCTTCTGGGTGTATCCCTCGCATACTCCATATCCATAACATGTAGGATAACATTCCTCTAAGCCATCTAAAAAATATATCTAGTTAGGATGGAGCGAAGTACAACCCAATAGCAGTTCCAATTAATTGACAAGTGCTATGAATAGTAAATAATAATATAATACTTGATGAGCAATTTATAAGGGGCAAGGTGCAAAATAGAAGAACGGATAAATAAGGAACAATACATGTGATAGGGAGAACAAGTACGTATGTAAAAACAGACAGATGTGATGCAAGTATACAACTAGCAAGTATAGAATAATTCAAAAAATTTGTATCTAAACCAGTGTTTTGAAATACCAATTTGACATGTGAATGGCTAGGGGATAATATCAGACAAACCATACGTGTCATGTGTGGCTGCTATTATTCCACTAAGACCATAGGATAGAAAGGGTATGTTCATACGTCTCTTAGGTATTTTTTCGTCCGACTAGTACTCATGGATCCAGGTCCCGACACGAAGAATCTCAATAGTCCAGAATAGATCATTAGGTCAAAAAATACATTAGTCCAGTAATTCATTAGACTAGTAAAAGTTAATAGGACTGAAACCACATATCTCAAGACAATTAATCCATACAATACCAATCCGTGTACCAATCGTGTCAGGAATCAAATAAAATACTAATATAAACATGCATCATAGAATTATCAAATAATGAAAACTATCAGAGAATGTACTCGTCTGTGGTCCTGAGCAACAAGCATGAATCGAGGCCCAAAGTGGTATCACAAAGACCTAAATATGAGATATCATTATTAATTGGTGTTCTGTTTGTTAAGCATGGATATCTAACATGAAACATAATTTTTAGGTCAAATTTAGGTCATGGAAGTCAAACTAGGTCTCCGTGGTCAAAGTAGGTCAATTTGACTGAAGGGTTGACTTTTAGGGTCAAACTAGTCAACCTTGGTCAAATTAGGTCAAGTTTAGGCTTCTTGGTCAATACCATGTCATGCCAAGGTAAACTAACCTATAATAGGTTATACTAGGCCTTAACCTATGTAATCACCTACATAGGCTCCATTTTGCATTACCTTAACCATTACCCCATTGCCTATATACGTTACCTACACCTTACCCTTACCTACATATCCAATATTATTTCTTACCTATCCGAATATCCATAGGAATACCTATTACCTTGCCCTACTCATACCTATCCTTCTCATAACACACTATACCTTATCACACTCTACTAGGCCTTTCCATAAACTACTCCATATCATACTGTGAAACCCTGATTTTCAATTTATTAGATTTTGCCAGTTGATAATAATTAGTTTAGTTATTATTATTTATTATTATTATATATTATTATTACTATTATTATTATATATTATTTATTAGTCAAATTTAGGAAAAATATTATTTTAAAATTATCGTTGATTTTTTATTGTGTCCCTGCCCCGATCCCGTGACCGGAGTCTGACCCGAGTTCGAACCCGGTTTCCCGAAACCCAATCCCGTCCCGAACCCATTCTTCTTATTTCTTTTTAATTCTGATTACATATCTATTATTTATTATTATAAAAAAATATATATATACCACGTTGGGCCTGGTCACCCACGACCAGCACCCCTACCTATTCTTCAGCACCCCCACTATTCTCCTCCCCATTCTCCTCTCCTCCACAACTCTCCAACTCATTTTCTTCACTCACGAACAACTCACCAGCAACTCATTCTCCCACTCTCCTTATAATAACACACACCACCACCACCAGCCTCTATAACTTCTCTTCCTCTCACTCTTTCCTCACCTACTCACTCACTCCCCCTCCAGAACGTCCCCAACCCGACCTCGAGCCCAGCCGCACCACCTTCGGCCGCGCCCAGCCCGCGGCTCCCCCCTCCCGTACGTGCCACCCCCGACCGCGTCCAACCTGCGCCGTATCCGGCCAAGCCCCGGCCGCCCCGTGCCCGGCCAACGCCCTTTCGGCCGTTCCCGACGTGCCCTAGCCCGGTGCCCTAGCCCGGTGCCCTAGCCCGGTGCCCGCCTATTTTCTTCGGCATTTTCGGCCAGACCCCGCCCCTGTCCGCACCCGGCTCAGCCCGCGTGCGCCCCGCTGTTCAACAGCGCTGTCCAGCACTGTTCCGGTGCTTTTCCACTGCTGTCCACAAGTTGGAATTTTCTCGAGTCCGCGGGAACGTGGTTTTTATCTCTATTATTGCATCTGAGAGCTCTAGCCGAGCACCTGAGGTATATTTCCGTATTCTTCGTGTCCCTTCTCAGTGTGTCGATGATGATTTTGGTCCCCGATCCCGTTACGGGAATCGATTTAGACGATTTCGATTTTGGAAATTTCCGAAGTTCATTTCGGTAGAAATTGTGCTGTGATTGGTTTTGGTTTTAAGCTTTGTGACTTCTCGAAAATTCCGAGTTAGTTTAGCAATGCTTTGTGACTTTCAGATTTAGTTCTGTGGTTTTGAGATCTTCGGTTAGTTTCGGAATTTCCGAACTATTATGTGGGTTCGGTGATATTTTCGGGTTTTTCGAATTTCTTTTGGAAATGTTCTGTGTATGGTTTATATATTTATTTTGTGGTGGAAATAAATTCATGGGTTATTTCCCTGGTTTGGGATATTAGTTGTATGGTTGGCACAACTTCCCAGTTTTGGGTTATTCCAGATATAGAGGAAATGCTGCCCAATTTTCGTAAAATTATATATATATACATATGATTTTCAAAACTGGTTTTCCAAAAAGGTTTATTAAATGGATTTTTCGGGCGATGACCGTACCGGTCAATGGGCCCTAGCGAAATGCAAACGAAACCAGTCATTCTGGACGTTGAGGCATTAGCTAAGAATGATAATTGGACCAATCTGAGACTCTTTAACATAATATTTATATTTATAATTATTTTCAGAACGGGTACTGCTGTTAGTATTTTTGGTGCAGGGCTTCGGTCTGCTGAATAGACCGCTTCCCGGCGTTCAGGATTCACCTGAGTTTTATTATTATTCTTAATTTCGATTTATGTAAAGGTTGTAAGGGCATAAGCCCAGTTTTCTATTTTCTTTGCTGCGACCATGTATTGCGTAGAATAGATTTTATTTATTTTATGGGATGTTGGTTTGTCGATAGACTCGTAAAATATTAAAGAGACATTATTTTGGATATAAAAAATTATAACACTTTTCTCACATTAAATAATTAGTAAAATTATAAGTTTGTATTGTTTAAACAAATTCACATCTTCTCATTTAAGAAAAAAATCTAGTTTTATATATATTATGAAAAATACAAAGTTTTGCCAAATTAACCGGTAATTGCCATTTTTCTAATTAATCAATAATCGACTTATTTAATTAAATAATAATGAACGTATATTTGCGACGTTAGACGATTTTCGGTAGATTAATTAATAAACTTAAAACCTGACTAGGGTCTACTTCTAGAGATTGTAACTAACACACCTAGAATGGTTTCATATTGGTTCTAAGCCAAGGTTCTCAACTGTAGGATCTCGGAGACGAACCTGACATCCTCCTCGGAACCGACTTTACCGATCCAGTCAACTAAACAGAGGCAAGTTACGGTTGTGTTTTCATGTATTTTATTTAGTAATTGTCTAGCTGCATGTTTTAAACCACATTGATACACGGAACCCTCTCCAAGGTTTTAGATGTTGATTGATTAATTGTGGGGATTGGGGGAATAGTGTAACGTTTATGGCCAATACCCTCATATTGCATATTGTGCGAGCTTACCGCTCTTACACACGGGGATAAGCCGTATCGGGTCGCTAGAACGCTATTGTATAACCCAAGCCGGTCATAGACGATTACACATTTAAATCACATTGTTTTCAATTGTAGAATGCTGGAAAATATTGTTTAAACTGTTTAGCTTGTACTTTTCTATTATTACTTGAATTATGAGATACATATTCGTACGTACTTGCTCCCTCCTGACTGGAGACAACTTTTTTAGGTGATGTTGAGGATGTTGAGTTATTGTACAATAGCTATTATGACCCAGTTTTATACCTAGTGGTGTTGCCGGAGTCCCCCTTGGAGGACGCAGGACCTTAGGCCGACGAGCCGACCGCTTAGCTAGTCATTTCCAGTTTTCTAGTTTTGTTGTTTCGAAATTTTGTTAATTTTAATTCAGCTTTTTATTTCAGTTCTTACTTCCAGTTGTACTTTTCAGATGTTGAATAAAAGTTTTAAAATTTTCGTATATTGAGTTGTGACAGATGTATAGATGTTGTTGTGAATACCTGCAAATAGAATAGCTTACTGCCGCCGTCTTACAAGGGTGCAGGCTGGGCATGATCCGGTTCGACCCAATTATTTGGGATCGGGTCGTGACACATACCTTAATACAATTGTACCGTACCTACCCATGCCTTGCCTACATGTACCATCACCTATTCATATGTATCCCTCTCTCTCTCTCTCTCTCTCTCTATATATATATATATATATGTAACCACCACTATCACACAGTCTCATAAATACCACACACACAAGTTACCCACAGGCAGAACACACACATCCTCTCTCTGTCCCTGCACAAGCTGCAGGTAAAATCCCCCCTTGCAGTACATCACAAATACCCTTGCAATATATATATATATATATATATATATATATATATATATATATATATATATATATATATATATAACCACCCCTACAACACAGTCTCGTAAATACCACAAACACAAGTTACCCACATGCAGAACACACACATCCTCTCTCTGTCCCTGCACAAGCTGCAGGTAAAATCCCCCCTTGTAGTACATCACAAATACCCTTGAAGAGCATCTGCATATACCCTTAAGTAGAAACTTCTGTACACTCTTTACTTACCTGCTGCTTCTTCCTTCTACCTATTCCTATTCCACACTCCCACAGGTCACCACTTAAACTCTTATAATGGTACCTATTTGCTGTTGTGTAAATATGATCCCTCAACCTAATATTGGTACACATATATATAGTACCCCTAGATTAATCTTTGATGCTAACCCAACCCCAACGCACACACACACACAAGCCCACAAGACGTTCTTAAAATCTGCACACTGCCAGCAGCTCTGACCCAACTGCACCTCATACTCTACAGTGGTTAACCACATAGCCTACTCTCTTGTACACATGGTACATACCTGCACAAAATGTACATCAATCTATCTACTGCTGTTCCTAAGTCCCTGCACACATATGGCATATCACACTATATTACATTCACACACAAACACATATTCTCACACATGTACAGACATTGTGCACTGCTCTTTGCCTGAAGGCAGCCCTACTTGCAGGCCAAATCAAGCCTGCCCTGTGAGCTCCCTATACCTGTGTGCAAGACACACAGGTCTGTGTACTCCCACCAAGGGCCAGGCCAGCCTTCCAACTGTTGTAGGGAGCACCCTTAACTCTCCTTGTCACTTGTGTATGCTTCTAATGCCTGCAGGTGGTCTGCACACAAGTACAAGTCCACAAATGCACATGCTAACTGCACTGCTATGCAAGGAAGAAAGTTCCCTCACTTGCCTATACAGTGGGCAATCTCCCACTGACTGCACATAACCTGGGCATTGCCCTGTGCAGCAGCAACAGCCTACTCCCCTAATCTTATGTGCAACCAGTGCCTATGCAGGCCACTCCCCTAATCTCCTGTCCAACCAATGCCTATGCAGGCCACTTCTTCTCCCTTCAAACCTGCACGTGTGTATGTGTGTGCAGGGTACACACAGCTCACTACAGCCAAGGGCTAAGCCTCCTTTACTGCCTGTCACTTGTTCCTCCTCCTACTTGTGTGCACACAGGTGATCACACATAGGGCCTAAAGCACTGCTGTGCGTGCAGGCCATCATAAGACCCTGCCTGTGTGCCGGGCACCCCCTAACACCTGCTGTATAGCCCACAGAACAAGCAGCTATTGGTGTACCTCGATTCCTCTTCCAACTGCAGTATGCATTGCTGTGTTATTCCCCCCTGCCTTCTATTTCTGTCACTCCTACTTCCTACCTATCCATTATACATATATACACACACAAACACTAATATATATAAATACGTGACACATACTCATGTAGGTGAGGATACACTCACATATCTATCCCTAAGTAGAGAGATACTCATACATACTAGACACATATGAGCATACAAAGGACACACACTCATGTTCATCACACAAGTTCAGTCAACCCAAATCTATATGTTCATTGGACTGCATAGGTCGACTGTACACTGTCCTGCTCCCTGTCTTGTACAGGGAGCTAATCCCCTGCCCTGTTAAACAAGCCCAGGTAAGTGCAGGCCCTGCATGGCCTGTGGCAGTGCCCACCTAGGCATTTCCTTGCTGTCCTGCTGTGGCATTTGTAGGGAACCTTTTCCCTTCCTCCTCTACATGAACCTCACTTCCCTACTCCCTCTCTATGGCACTCTGGACTCACACACCTGACACTCTCTATCACTCTCACATAGACGCAACTCTTGCACTATATTGACACTCTATTACCTGTGTACACACTACCACATACTACATCCCAAATCAACACGCACTCTTACCCAAATACTCTAGTGTACTCATACACTATGCACACACATACATGTATACACAACCTACAAGTGTAGGTACACACACACCTTCACATGTGGGTTACACTGTCACACACCATAGGTGTATTCATATACCCATATGCCTAATCCTATCCTATCACTCAACATATTTTTACTTGCTATAGATATGTACACCCTTTTATGCCTGATCACTCACCTGACACACTAACACACTCACACACACAAACTATTTTCATATAGATACTCATACACACATTTACATGTATATAGACTATACACATACATATATACATATCATATATTTAAATCTAACCGTGTGTATAATGAGATACCATGACCCAGCACCATATATCCCATTTAGGACACGTATCCCAAATCTTGACTCAAATAGAACTTGAATATCCCTTTGGGGACACGTGTCGAACACTTGGTGCGCAAGCTAGCGATACGCCCAAGATACTCTATCAAACCTTCTCTGAATCCTATCAAACTTCATAGGCAACTCAAATATATACTTATAAACATAATTAGGGTAATTCTAAGCTAGTGTCAAGTGCCATGTGCAAAGGACATATGCACCACAAGTGTAGGAGGCCAAAAGCCCCAAAATTGATCCCGTATCCTACCATATCAATTGTGGACATGTAGCTAGCCTCACAATACTATAGCAAGTCCAATTAGACCAACCTAACCTAATGGCAAAAACTTTGTGTGCCAATCTCGGATTTGCCTCACAATTGACACAAAATCCTATGTAAAAGTCTCCAAATGGGTCCAATGAAGTCCAAGCTTCTCCTCATCGGTATCCCTAATATATGGGTGGTTTCTAAATGACTAATTATACTAATTAGAATCAAATACAAGGATTAATCTCAGATTTTACCTTTTGGAAGATAGATTCCCAATGCAATGGCACTAGTGGACACAATCCTCAAGAATGGACACCACCATCAAGCTAATGGCCTCCTCTTCTAGTGCTCCTTGGTCTCCAAGCTCCTTGGTTCCTTGGACGAAAAATAGGTGAAGTTTGAAAGAGTTTGGAGGGAATTTGGTGGAGGAATGGATGGATTTTTGGAAAAGCACTAAAACTAGGGTTTTAGCTCCAAAATGAGAAGTGGAAGAATAAAACCTCTCTCCCAATAGTGGCTGGACGTGTCATGACCCGCACCCTGTGTAGGGGAACGAGAAGTGGGTACGTCCAGCCTACGCCGCAGTGTCGGCAGTAGAACGCTGTCCTAGGTTACTATCTAATCAACAACTCACGCAATTATATAATGTACTTGTCAAATCTCAACTCCGAACGGAGGACAAGTATAGATATAATGAAATGTCAATCACAGTCTAAGCACGATAAGATAACACAGAAGTTATAACTAAAGACTAAACAACAACATTTATAAACTACTAAATAATAATATCTCAAACAAACTCAAATACAAACTCGTATCTCAGTTATTACAATTCAAGTTCTAAAACATAAAAACTAAACCAAGTCTACTAGCTAGTCTCCCGATCACTCCTGAGTATCGGGGCCATAGGTAGCTAAGCCATCTCCTGCTCCAAGGCAAGTAGGGCAAATATCCTCAGGGCAAGCATCTGTAATATTTTCAACAGGTCCAGTCAGGACAGGAACGAGTACAATTCATCAAGAAATCCTAAGTAAATGACAGAGAACTATAAAGCAGTTATAGACAGTTGTATTGATGAATATGGCAGTTTGTACGAGTAATGATGTAGAGAGAAGTTAAGGTACAAGGAAAGTAAGGTAACTAAATAAGAAGAGGAACATAGCAAAGAAGACTGTAAAATAAGATCTAGCTGAACTAGAGTAACATAATGAGTTCAGATGGTACAATATAAGTCGAGTGTAATTCCAATATGAGTCTAATATAAGATGAGTCGAATGTGATTCTAATCATTGTTCTAATAAGGTGAATCGAATAAGGTGATACGAATAAGGTGATACGAATAGTGATTCACATGATGTTCTAATAATGATTCAAATAAATTCTCCAAGTGTGTTTTAAAATACTTAGTTAGACATGTAAACGACTAAGGGTAAATCCGGCACATCACACACCTGGCCGGGTGTGGAATGGCTATCGTTCGAATATTATTCACAGGGGGTGGTTCGAATAGTGGTAATGTTCACATGTCTAATCAAGTATTTTCCTGCCCATCTAATACAAATGAATCCATAATCCAACACATAAGACGAATATAAGTCCAACCAGCAAATGAAGATACGAATAGGTGGTTCGAATAGTAATTCGTATGGTGATTCGAATAATAGAGGTAAGACGAGTAAGTATGTGTGTCGTATACATGGATTTAGAAAATAAAAAAAATACGTGTTTGTAACAGAGAATCACATACAGCTAACTAGAACTGAAGTACAGTAATTAACAAATAAATGAGAGAACTATCAGAGAATGTACTCGCCTGATACTCTGAAAAGAGTAATATAATATCAGATGTCTGCACCGGAGCTACAATATCCTAAATAGAGCAGTACAGGTTATAATGTGTTTAAAACAAGGTAAATGAAGTTTATGATGCAATCTACATGATTTCTAGGTCAAGGTCAAACTTTTAGGGTTACATTGGTCAACTTCCTAGTTAACTATGTCAACAAGTCAATATTGGTTTATTCCATATACTAGGTTAATATCTAGGAGACAAGGTTTAGTCAAATCCTATACTAACTAACCTTAAGAATCTAATCTCACACATAAATACATATATATATATATATATATAGATAACTTACATACATACATCTATCAACTGGAAACCAAATGGCCAAGGCCAAAGCAATGGCTACGGCAATGGTGCATATGCAGGACAAAATATTCCCTTATATGGAAAAACTACTACTAGGTCAATGCTAGATGTTACAAGATGGGTAAATGGATAACTCAACTTGACTGTACACTGGCACATTGCCTCTCATATATTTCACATTCTTGAAGATGACATGTAAGTATTGGGTGCCTATGCTACTAGGCAATACTTAGGCTAAGTGCTCATCTGTTATCTATGGTACTGCTTGTGGCATAAAGGATACCATCCTATCAAGTTACCTGAACTATAACCATTCATCCTTTCCTATAGACATATACTTGAGTTTCTTTTCATTCCTGATACCCTTAATTTGACTTCCATATTCATGACATGGGAGTCAGTTTAAACTAATATATGTGCAACTGCTCTAATTGTATCCTGATGTAAGTGTTCTGACACAGAGTAAATTGATGTTTGGAATTTCTGATACAATGAAATTCGACTCCTTATACCGCCAGGTTTTCAATAACAACCAAAAGATACCTAGGTTCATCTGTTATCTACATTCCATGTCAAGGATTCTATAACTAAGTTAGACTAACACATACCTCTGTTCTAGTATCCCCTTCCTTCACGATTTGTATTAGATTCCCATTGGAAAATTTGTGCATAATTGTCTACAACTACATGATACAATTGATAATGTATCAGTGAATGAAGTTTATAATTAAATCCTTCAAAATTCTCAGGTTGCATATCAACCAAACCAACATTCGCAGTTAATAACATTCCAGAATTAACATTAACCTATATCTTAGGAATTCAGCGAGGACCATTTCAGTTTTCAATCCAATCATCCCACCAACAATCAAATGATATTTAAAAACAGTTAGAAAATATTCAACCCTAAACCTAATCTCTCAATCCACTGTTTATACAACAAATTCAGGTTTTGCATTAACTTTTTCAGAAATTCTCAGGTTCATACACATGTAGACATCACTAATCAACATAATTAGCATTTAAATTTTATTTTAAACATCAATTACAAACTCAGAAAAAACAGAACTGACACAGTATATCAGTGTTTTCAAAAACTCGACACCACAACCCAATTTCGAAATGCAAAACCACATCCAAACCCAAATCAACTTCTACAGAGTGTCCCCTACATGTAGCCGTATCATGGGGGAGTGTAATCGTGTCCAAACAGTGGACACAAAGTGTCCAATTTACAAAAATATGAAGTATCAGTGAACAGCCCAGTTATTCCTCGTGCACGCGTGTCGACTAGTCTAGGGACTCGTGTGTCCATCAAAAAGTGCCGTGGTCGTGTCAGTAGCTAGGTGGGGTGTCAGGGTATGTGTTTAGGTGCCTGAGTTGTGTCGGGGTCGTGTCGTGTCTGAGTTTGAGTCACGTATCAGAACGTGTTTAAACAGTGTGTACAGTGTAGTGAAAATCTCGTACACGTGTGATTTCTCACAACCTACTCTATGAAACCCGATAAAACTTTGGGGGCATGCTGTCAGTGTATGCCCCCTCGTGTCCACCAAAATTCGTGTCAAAAGAATCCGTGTCGTGTCCTACAGGGGGCCCGAGTAGCAGGGGAGAACACAGGCACGATGCAGTGTCTCGTGCAGGCGTGTCAGAGTCTCGTATGTGTGACACACGACACGTGACACGTCGTGATCGTGTCTAGGGGTAGAGGGGGACTAGGGCTAGGTGTCTAGGTGTCTACACGACCCTCAAGTCGTGTCGTGTCCTAGTTTTATAGCCGTGTCAGAGACCTAAAATCAGTGCACAGGTGCAGTATGCAGCTTGTTCGTGTCCAATTTGGACACGGACACGGGCCTAAATCGTGCTCAGTCCATTTGATTTGTGATCTACACTTAAAAACCTATTTTTTCATTCAATAAGTTTTTGAAATTAATACCATTTAATTCTCACAAGTATTTCATCAAACACCTAGGAGACACTATAACACGTGTCCGATACAGACACCAAACGGACACGAATTCTACCCAAATTTCGGAAACACCTAGGGGACTCCTAGATCTAGCCCTACATGCAAAGAAAACCCAAATTTAAATCAATTTAAGGGGTTTTACCTATATGTGCAAAAAGCTCGGAAAAGCTTCAAATGGGGGATTCTTCCTCTTAATGGCAAAAGCTCCAAAATTGTCCCACAGCTGGGATTAAATTCCACAATCAGAAAATAGGAGGAAATTAGGCTCTAATGCAAGAAACTAGGATTAAAGAGGAATTAAAATGGATTTATGGGGATTTTTGGAAGAGGGACAAGTACCTTTCTTTTCCAATGTTGAAATGAATAAAGAAGGAGGCAAGCCCTAGAGAATAAGTATTTATATAGGGTAGGGATCCCTATGGCTGGTCATAAAGGAAGGAATTAGGATTAGGGTTTCCTAAATTGGCCCATGGGCTTAAGTTATGATTAATCAAGTCATGAAGTCATAAGCCATTCCGTGAAACCATAAGCCATGACTTAAAACAGTTTTAAATTGATTTTAAAAATAATTAAAAATCACCAAAAATCATAATGTAAAATAAATAAAATTAAATAATATTTATAAATACAAAATTTCAAAAATACCCTTATTCTAGAAACTGGGTGTTACAAGTCTACCCCCCTTAGAAAAATTTTGTCCTCGAAATTAAGATGATCGCACCCTTCCTAGGTTAAACCTCCAATCAATCAAAGTCGAAGCAACAAAATCCTACTGGTCGTGATTCCACAGTCTCGAACAGGGTAGCTACACTATCTAGCAATCACAAGCAATATCCGGGCAGGTACTAAGGGAAATCACACATGAAAGTGGGGAGGAAGAACAAGAAGGTCAAACCTGCTAATCCATCACCTGCAACGTCAGTCTCCTCGGCTTCCATCGCGAAAGCTCCACCCCACTGGGCATGGTGCTGCGCTACAGGTGGCCTACCTCCCTCTCTCTGACCTGGTGCTCCGTCATATACGGGTGTAGTAGGGCAATCCCTGACCTGATGAGTAGCGGATCCACAGAACAGACAAACCTTCCGCCTCCTATAACAAGTCTCCCAAACGTGCCCTGCCCTTTTGCAGTAAGCACAAGGCTGTACCTTACAGTCCTGCCCTCTGGGCTGATGCTGTGCCTGCTGTACTCTTACCGGTGCCTACATCTGCTGAATCTGTACGTGAGGCCTCTTGGCCTGGCCTCCGCTGCTGCTGGTACCGTGAGCGTCCCATCCCCTCTTGAGCCTCAGCTCAAGATCATTCTCTGCTGCTAAAGCGTCCACTAGGATCTCCTCATAAGTGGCGTTGCGGGCACTCTTGGTATAGGACTTCACCTCCTTGACCAGCCCTTTTCTGAACCTCCGGGCCTTCGTCGCCTCGGTCAACCCCTCTACAAATCTGCCCAGCCGGCATAACTCTCCTGAATACTCCTCCACAGACTGGTTCCCCTGGACTAGGGCCTCGAACTGGGTCTCGAGGGCTCCTAGCGCTGCATTCGGGAAAAACTTCTCCTTAAACAGCTTCTTGAATGCTGCCCAAGTCTGCTCGGTAGTACCAATCCTCGGATCGGTCTGGTACCATGTGCGGGCCAGATCCTGCATCATGCTGGCTGCCGCCTCTATCTGAAGTCTCGTCGAGATCTCAACCAATCTGAATATCTCCTCCATGTGCTCTATCCACTCATCGGCGTACAGGATGCCCTTTGTACCCCGAAAATCCCTCGGGTGCATCTTTTGAAAATCTTGGATGCCCTTCTCCTTTGGTCGGTACGGCTGCTGAACTACTGTAGGCTGGGCGACCACCCTCTCAACCACTGTCAGGGCCCGATCAATGCCCCGACTAATCTCCGCAGTCTAACTCTGCTGCTGCTGCTGCTGGCCCTCCATGAACTGCCGAAAGAACGCGAACAGCTAAACTGCGTCAACGGATCCTGAAGGCGGCTGCTACTGGAACATCTCCGGAATCACCGGGCTCTGTCTGTGCACTGGTGGAGGGGCTCCTCCAAGGGCAGCTGAAATACCTACCCCTGCTGGCTGAACTGGTGCTACGGTATCGGGGACTGGCTGCACAAGACGAGAGGTTGCAGACCTCTCAGCAGTGTCCCCCGGTCCGGAGCGATGGGATCTAGTCTCGACCATACTGGAGACAGATCAAACAAGAAATCAATACTGAGATAGAAGCAATAAATCAAAGAAGGACAGTAAATTTTTAAGGAAGACAAATCAGCAAGATGTATAGATGGTATGAATTAAAGTAGAATTTTTTCTAACTGTGATTGAGTACCTCTCCGTTAAAGCCTATCTCTCAATCCTATCGCAGGCTCGCAACAGTACAACTAAGTCGCCGTACTACCACGATATCGCACAAATGCGACTCTCGACCTGCATGGGCTACCACTAAAAATGTGTCACGACCCGCACCCTGTGTAAGGACACGAGAAGTGGGTACGTCCAACCTATGCCGCAGTGTCGGCGGTAGAACGCTGTCCTAGGTTACTATCTAATCAACAACTCACGTAATTATATAATATACTTGTCAAATCTCAACTCCGAACGGAGGACAAGTATAGATATAATGAAATCTCAATCACAGTCTAAGCACGATAAGATAACATAGAAGTTATAACTAAAGACTAAACAACAACATTTACAAACTACTAAATAATAATATCTCAAACAAACTCAAATACAAACTCGTATCTCAGTTATTACAATTCAAGTTCTAAAACATAAAAACTAAACCAAGTCTACTAGCTAGTCTCCCGATCACTCCTGAGTGTCGGGGCCATAGGTAGCTAAGCCATCTCCTGCTCCAAGGCAAGTAGGGCAAATATCCTCAGGGCAAGCATCTGTAATATTTTCAACAGGTCCAGTCAGGATAGGAACGAGTACAATTCATCAAGAAATCCCAAGTAAATGACAGAGAACTATAAAGCAGTTATAGATAGTTATATTGATGAATATGGCAGTTTGTACGAGTAATGATGTAGAGAGCAATTAAGGTACAAGGAAAGTAAGGTAACTAAACAAGAAGAGAAATATAGCAAAGAAGATTGTAAAATAAGATCTAGCTGAACTAGAGTAACATAATGAGTTCAGATGGTACAATATAAGTCGAGTGTAATTCCAATGTGAGTCTAATATAATATGAGTCGAATGTGATTCTAATCATTGTTCTAATAAGGTGAATCGAATAAGGTGATACGAATAAGGTGATACGAATAGTGATTCACATGATGTTCTAATAATGATTCGAATAAATTCTCCAAGTGTGTTTTAAAATACTTAGTTAGACATGTAAACGGCTATGGGTAAATCTAGCACATCACACACCTGGCCGGGTGTAGAATGGCTATCGTTCGAATATTATTCACAGGGGATGGTTCGAATAGTGGAAATGTTCACATGTCTAATCAAGTATTTCCCTGTCCATCTAAAATAAATGAATCCATAATCCAACACATAAGACGAATACAAGTCCACCCAGCAAATGAAGATACGAATAGGTGGTTCGAATAGTGATTCGTATGGTGATTCGAATAATAGAGGTAAGACCAGTAAGTATGTGTGTCGTATACATGGATTCAGAAAATAAAAAAATACATATTTGTAACAGAGAATCACATACAGCTAACTAGAACTGAAATACAGTAAATGATAAATAAATGAGAGAACTATCAGAGAATGTACTCGCCTGATACTCTGAAAAGAGTAATGTAATATCAGATGTCTGCACTGGAGCTACAATGTCCTAAATAGAGCAGTACAGGTTATAATGTGTTTAAAACAAGGTAAATGAAGTTTATGATGCAATCTACATGATTTCTAGGTTAAGATCAAACTTTTAGGGTTATATTGGTCAACTTCCTAGTTAATTAAGTCAACAAGTCAATATTGGTTTATTCCATATACTAGGTTAATGTCTAGGAGACAAGGTTTAGTCAAATCCTATACTAACTAACCTTAAGAATCTAATCTCACACATAAATACATATATATATATATATATATATATATATATATAGATAACTTACATACATACATCTATCAACTGGAAACCAAATGGCCAAGGCCAAAGCAATGGCTACGACAATGGTGCATATGCAGGACAAAATATTCCCTTATATAGAAAAACTACTACTAGGTCAATGCTAGATGTTACAAGATGGGTAAATGGATAACTCAACTTGACTGTATACTGGCACATTGCCTCTCATATATTTCACATTCTTGAAGATGACATGTAAGTATTGGGTGCCTATGCTACTAGGCAATACTTAGGCTAAGTGCTCATCTGTTATCTATGGTACTGCTTGTGGCATAAAGGATACCATCCTATCAAGTTACCTGAACTATAACCATTCATCCTTTCCTATAGACATATACTTGAGTTTCTCTTCATTCCTGATACCCTTAATTTGATTTCCATATTCATGACATGGGAGTCAGTTTAACCTAATATATGTGCAACTGCTCTAATTGTATCCTGATGTAAGTGTTCTGACACAGAGTAAATTGATGTTTGGAATTTCTGATACAATGAAATTCGACTCCTTATACCGCCAGGTTTTCAATAACAACCAAAAGATACCTAGGTTCATCTATTATCTACATTCCATGTCAAGGATTCTATAACTAAGTTAGACTAACACATACCTCTGTTCTAGTATCCCCTTCCTTCACGATTTGTATTAGATTCCCATTGGAAGATTTGCGCATAATTGTCTACAACTACATGATACAATTGATCATGTATCAGTGAATGAAGTTTATAATTAAATCCTTCAAAATTCTCAGGTTGCATATCAACCAAACCAACATTCCCAGTTAACAACATTCCAGAATTAACATTAACCTATATCTCAGGAATTCAGTGAGGACCATTTCAGTTTTCAATCCAATCATCCCACCAACAATCAAATGATATTTAAAAACAGTTAGAAAATATTCAACCCTAAACCTAATCTCCCAATCCACTGTTTATACATCAAATTCAGGTTTTGCATTAACTGTTTCAGAAATTCTCAGGTTCATACACATGTAGACATCACTAATCAACATAATTAGCATTTAAATTTTATTTTAAACATCAATTACAAACTCTGAAAAAAACAGAACTGACACAGTATATCAGTGTTTTCAAAAACTCGACACCACAACCCAATTTCGAAATGCAAAACCACATCCAAACCCAAATCAACTTCTACAGAGTGTCCCCCACATGTAGCCGTGTCATGGGGGAGTGTAATCGTGTCCAAACAGTGGACACGAAGTGTCCAATTTACAAAAATATGAAGTATCAGTGAACAGCCCAGTTATTCCTCGTACACGCGTGTCGACTAGTCTAGGGACTCGTGTGTCCATCAAAAAGTGTCGTGGTCGTGTCAGTAGTTAGGTGGGGTGTCAGGGTATGTGTCTAGGTGCCTGAGTTGTGTCGGGGTCGTGTCGTGTCTGAGTTTGAGTCACGTATCAGAACGTGTTTAAACAGTGTGTACATTGTAGTAAAAATCTCGTGCACGTATGATTTCTCACAACCTACTCTATAAAAATCTCGTGCAAGTAAGTTAATTAATTAATATATATTTCTCAAATGATTATATGTACATATATATTCATGAAATCTTTTTATTGTATAGATATCGACCTTCTGTAGTACAGAGACAGCTGGGATAATTTTTGAGGCAGAACTATGGTGGGCCTTGGCTCAACTACTCAGATGCTCCCGCAGATAGGAAGGCCTTTTGGTTCGCCCACTTCAAGGTAAAAAATTTGTTTATTTTTAAATTTTAATAATCATTTGTGTATATTATACAACTTTTGTATTTTACTTCTTGTAGAGGACCTATTTCTATCCACCACACCGGGCGGCGAGGATCGAGGGCCAATTTTCTGCCGTCGCAGCCAAGCTCATCCGTGATGCGATCGACGACCAGAAGCGTCGTGATCGCTCCAGACAGCCGATCCAGGGTTGGATTACGCCAGAGCAGTGGACTGCGATGAAGGCTAGATTCAGCGAGCGCAGGTACCAGGAGCGGTCTGAGAAGGCCAAGGTGGCGCGGTCGAGCGCCGGTAAGTAGTGTGGTGGCTCCATTCCGATGACGAAGCATTTTCGTTGTCTGGTACATTTCCTATGACGGACATTAATTTATATATAGTTCGATATAGAATGTTTAATACTAATAATAGATAATATATTTTAACAGGTAAAAAAGGGTGAGGACCCGAACATGGTGACCGTCTTCCTGGTCACACATCGGAGGGCTGGGGAGTTTATTGACGAGAGGGCGACGCAGGCATATGTACGTTCTATTCTTTATATTAATTTACTATAACTTAGAAAACATGAAAATAGATATCAATATAGACTTTAGCAAACACTTACACGTTAGCAAACATGTTCTAGGCCGAGTTTGTTCGGCTACAGCAGGAGGCGGCTGCTGCTACTAGTGCGCCAGCAGAGGGAGGGGCTGGTAGTTCCTTCCAGCCGCCTACAGCTCCATCGCAGGACGAGCTCTGGATGACCGTCGTTGGCGGTCTTCAGAAGGGTACGTACTACGGTATGGGATCCTACGGCGCGTATTTGGCTACGGAGTCATCCCGGGCCCCCTCTGTCAGTGCGCAGTCTCCGGCTTCGCAGGCGTCATCACGAGTTGGGGATATCCTTCGTCAGATCGAGGAGCTGCATCGCGAGTTACAGCAGCAAATTTCTGATGCGGTCGAGCGACGATCCGACCCTCCGATCGTCACCGGACGATTTGATGCGGTCGAGCGCAGTATACAGGAGCTGATGACTCTGCATCAGGCTACAGCTGCCAGCTTGCAGACGCTCACCGAGTCTACGCAGCGCACAGAGCGTAGACAGGTCGAGCTGGAGGGATCGCAGAGGAGTATGTCTGCCTCACTCACTCAGGTTTCGGCTTCGTTTGAGGCGAGTACTGAGAGGGTGGTGAGATCCCTTGCTGCGCATGGTGAGCGACTGCGAGAGCTGGAGCAGATACGTCCTCCCGGTACATCGACGGCACCGACTCCAGACACTGCATTGCCTCCGGCGTCGACTCCAGACATTGTACTGCCTCCTACTGCCCCTACGGTACAGCTCACCCAGGAGCAGTATGACTACATTCTATCCCAGTTGTGCGGCAGGGGTCCGCAGTGATTTTATTAGTTTTTTTATGACTTGTATGTATTGGCCCTATGGGCAAATTGTTTATTCATACAACTGTTGTTTATACACTTGGTGGGAGACTTTTTATCATCTTCCATTTTTATTTGACTCTATTGGATGTTTGTGAGGATTTGAGTCTGTGATATTTACTTTACACTGCCTCCTATTTTTATTGTGATATTTACTTTGTGATATCTGCGACGGGGATGACAAATATACCTACGCTGGGTTATAAGCGATGATCTGATATACAAAGGAGGTGCTGCCAAAATTTTTAAAAAAAATATTGTGTATTTTTGTTATGATGTGTGTCTGTGTTTATAGTGAATGTGAAATGCAGTGTTCGGAACCATCGACAGTTTCTATTACTGTTGTATGTGTTATCTTGGATAGAAATAGCAACAGTTCAGGGTGCACTTCTGAGAGCTTCATTTTCACGTCCTTCACTTTCTCGGGACGTCGTAAAGGTTCCCGAGAAGGTGAGGGACGTGAAGCGGAAGCTCTGAGAAGTGCACCCTGAACTGTTGCTCTTTCTATCCAAGATAAAACATAGAACAGTAAGCGAAACTGTCGATGGTTCGAACACTGCACTTCACACACACTGTACACACAGACACACAGCATAATAAAAATATCAATTATATTTTTTTAAAATTTTTTTATAATATCTGTGACATATAGCGACGTCCTGCGACGGAATGTAGAAGTCGCTATACGTCGCTAAATAGTGACGTCACGTCACTAGACGTCGCTACTGTCCGTCGCTAATCTGTCGGTAGACGTCGCTAAGATGCCACATGGATGCCATGCCATGTCATCATATATAAATTATACAGCGTCGCCAGTGGTCGCTTTACGTCGCAACGTTGGCGACGTAGTGATACGTCGCTATCTGTCGCCCAATTTAGCGACGTCTAGCGACAATGAAAGCCGCGTCGCCAATTGCGACGTTCGGCGACTAAATTGCCATTTGCGACTTGCATATAAGCGACGTCCGTTTTTCGTCGCTAAATACGTCGCTAAGTTGTTTTAGCGACGTATTTTCCATTTTTAGCGACGTCTCCTGACGTCGCTAATATGGTTTATTTTACTAGTGATTGGAATTTTATTCCCAATAGGTAAAACCTATCCTCTAAATCGATTTCCTTTGCATATAAATTAGTTTTGAATCCGTAGGATCCATCCTCATGCATGTGTCCCATTTAGATTCAAATTTGAGGCCATTTGGAGCTCTTTTGAGGATTTTAGATATGTGTCTTGTGTCCTACTTGATAGATCCCAAATTAGGACACCCCATGTGTATGTATGTATGATAATAGTTTAAATAAATATTTAAATTCAGTTTTATAATGGTTAGAGAGTGGATTGATCTTAGTTAGGATGGTTAGAATGAGTTTCATTTGGATACCTATGTTTGTATCCAAGTATCTTGGCCTATATGTGTTCTTTTGTCAAATTCGTCATAATATTCATCCACGTTTTTATTAACCAAAGCAACTTAGAAATGTCATACCTTTTAGCTTAGAAATCTGATTTATCTCCTATTTTTTTAAAGAACCGTATCGAAGTTAGCTTTCCAAATATATATTTTAATAAGCTAAATTCTTTCTGTAACTTTCTGTAGAATTATTTGAGTGTCAGCTGTACGAAAGACGAACGTGTTTTGGTATTTTCGCGATTTCGGGAGCTTTCGGACACGAAAATGTGATCCGTTTAAAGTTTCAAAAAGCTAACACAAAGGGCTACGACATACTTTAATCTTAGAATTTAGTGAATGCCCAATTGGTACAGTATTGGTTTTAAGTAGAAGAGTGACTATACGATATATGCATTTTGTGTAACCTATGAGCCTATGTAGTATGGGTATTAAATGAATATAGAGTATGTAATACATGATATGTTAGATAAATGAAATGATATATATATGATATATATCCTCTTTACATTAAGGTATATATATGGTTGAATGCAAGCATGTAGGAATACAATTAATATAATGTATGTAAGCAATGCATAAATGCAAGAATGAAAGAATGATATACAATGTATGCATGAAAGTATATAGTGAATGCTAGATATGAATGCAAGGTATACATGTAATGATATATATGAATGCATAATATATAAATAATATAATACAATATATAATGATAGTATGTATGGTAATGTAGAATATATGATACAAGCATGTATATGTCCACTGTTTTCCCTTTTTTTTACATTTTCCTTCCCTTCCCTTTCCATTTCAGTTTTTTCCTTTTTTTTCCTTCTATTTTTACATGTTATATACAATGTATATAATGTATAGATGCATGTAAGTATGTAATATGCATGAATAAATGTCATATATGAATGAATCAATCAATCAATCAAAGGTATAAGTAAAATATAATGCATTGTAATGAATGTTAACAGATATAATGTATAAAAGTATGTATGTAAATGTGCATGAATGTATATATCTATGTAACTATGTAAATATGCATGATGTAACATATGCCTATATATATAAATATGTATGTAATGTGGATATGCATGTATGTATGAAGGTATATATTTATATATATTATCTATTTTATATTATACATTGTTGTGGTTCACATTGTCTTGTGATTGTGTGAGTGCTAGCCTAAGCTTGGGTAGTCCTAGTGAGACTTGTTTGGGCTAGGACTTGACCTAGTTGACCTAATTTGACTAGTGTGGTTGACTAGAGTTGACCAAGTGTTGACTTTAGTCTAGTTTGACCTAGACAGCATGCAGATGCATTGTACATTTCATTTATCATCTCTCGTATATATCTTGACATGTGTTGCTCTAAATAGGACTCTGTGGCTTCAGTTTGGACCTCTATACCTATCAGCTATTCAGGTTATCTGGCGAGTACATTCTCTGACCGTTTCATACTTGCTAGAACGTCTATTCTTGCCATAGATTAATTTACTTGATGCTGACACATTGGTAACACGGATTGGTACTATATGGATCTTCTTTTGCGATGTTATCTCTTTTGTGTTCACTAAATACATATTGTGATGTGCGTTTCACTAACATATTATATTTATTGAATACCCTTATCATTGTACACTCATTGTGCATATTGTACTCTCATTATCACATTGAGCTCTATTGTACAAGCCATTGTACAAGCCATTGTATAAGGTAACGTAACTGAATTGGATCATTGTGTATTGATTGGGGAGGGAGAGTAGAAATGGTTATGTGATCAATCCTATTGTATAAGAAATTGTATATGTCCATTGTACACCCACGTACAAAGGAGTCCCATTTTATTGTATAACCTAACCCGTTTACATAACCATATTGTACTCTAAATCACATATTGCTTACAGTTCTTACTTATCATATATAGATATTTTCTATTATCATATCCTTCTGTTTTTCATATACATCTTCTTTCAGCGTTTCATGTATCTTACTCTATTGTATGTTATATTTTCTAACCTGTTATGATCTGCGTGAGATGTATTGTGCTCGCTCCTGTCCCGACTGGACCTGTTGATAAATTTTACAGATAGCTTGGAGGTTGCCTGCTAGCCTAGAGGAGACACAGTAGAGATTGTATAGATAGTTATTTTAGTTGTCTTGAGTTGTATTTACTTTATGGATTACTGTACTTGAGATTTGAGATGTTTTCTGGGTTTGTGTATCTTAGGCACTTAGACTTCTGTCTGCGGTATCTCTTTGTGGATTTCATATTTTATCTATCTTTTATCATGCTCTACCTTAGATGTGATTGAGACTGTATTTGCTATGTCACCTCCATTCAGAGTGTATATACCGTACAGGTACCTTTATATTGTTAGATGTTTGACCTAGGACAGTATTCTACCGCCGACACTGTGTCGTTGGCTGGACGTACCCACTTTTCATGCCCTTACACTAGGGTGCGGGTCGTGACAGACGAGGCTGAATTCATGTCAGATGGTTCTGAATATAGGAGTAGCTACGTGGCCGTCTCTGAGAACACCATGACGAGGCTCATTACGGAGCGAGATACTACACCTCATTAAACTCCATATGTGTTGCCAAACTCAGGTGAACTTTTGACTTTATTCACCACTGCTTCTTTAATATTGTTTGACATGATATATAATGATTGTGCTTTTTGATTGCAGAGGGTCCCATAGGGACTATTGTTGCAGCCCTGTTGCTGTCTACGGCTTTCAGCTGCAGCTCCTCCATGGCTCCTCTAGACATGGGGGCTCATAATGTAGAAGAAAGTTCTTTAAGGATACCAGCACCAAAATCTCCTGGTTTACAATCTGTGATTTCTCCAACTTCTGCAGAAGGAGGGATTTGGGCTGAAGTGGTGACTCCTGGCCTATCGGCGATGACAAATAGCATCATCGAGACTTATACCAGTGCTTTCTTCACCTCTTTGAGAACTCTTGTTCAGATGGTCTTGGAGAAAGGCTACCCTTACGAGTCAGTAAGGAGAACTACCTCCTTTGTTATTGAAGCCATCCGCAATATTGGCGATCTTGAAAGAGTCAACTTCTTGGAACACATATTGGATGCGCTCTAGGATCCTCTCAAATCCTACCAAGATCTGACAAGAGGCAACATCCAGAGACTCATGGATGCGGAATGCGAAACAATGGCTCATGAGTCTGAAGCATGACAAGCAGCCCTGGAAGATTTAGTAGTCACTTTCTCAGCACGATCTGGAGAGCTTGAGGCTAACATTATTGGAGCTACTACTTCCATTGAGCTCTATAAGACTGGAGCCGCAGAGATAGAGAAAGAGGCGGTTGAATACCAAACTAGTCTTCAAGAGCTGGAAACTGAGATGGCCAAACTTCGTGAGGCGATCACAACAGCCAAGAATCATGAAGAAGAAGTACTTGAACTGTCTCAAGTTGCCACAAGTTGACTGGAGGATCTGAGGAGGCAACGAGATAAATTCGTCCAAGTTCAAGGTGCAGCGATTGAATGTCAAGTTTATTCACTGCAACCTTTTGACCCAGATTTCGGGAGAGACTTGGCCAGGAGAAGGGTACTTGACTCTAGGACGGAGAGAGCTGAATCTCTGAAGAGGCTGATCACCGATCTGAGCACCCAACCTCCCAAATGAAGTTATCCAGATGTGACAACTTTTCTTTTGTTTTGCTGAATGTTTTGATAAATGTATTGATTTTGACATTTTTACTCGTCTTTGAATGAAAACTGATGATCTTTTTGGTGGCTCTATTATTTATTACGTATCTTTTTAAGCCACAAGCAATAGATAGGAATAAGAAATATGTTCAGAGGTACCGGACATGACATATCTCTTGAAAATGACAATACTTATTATATTTGTTCAGAGGTAATGTGGGCATAACAGAATAAAACTTGAAATATTGTCATTTCTGAGACGACATCATCAGAGGTAATGTGGACATGATGAGTTGTTAATGTAGATAGGATAATTCAGAGGTAATATGGACGTGAATTCGTATATTATTGATTATCCCTGAGCCAGTTGGGACTCAAGAACATGATATATTTTAAAACAACTAGGTTTTAAAAGATGATGTTTGCAATTATATAGTAGACATTGTCAATGATAATAAGATCTGGATAGACTCCACTGGGGATTCAAAGATTTGAAGTATGTACGATATTTGTTAGAAAATATAGTACATACTTTCAAACATGGTATTTCCTTAGGAATTTGCCATTGATAGGCATCATAGCGATTCGACCATCCGTCCTAGACAGTTGATAAGCTCCATTAGAGAAAACTTTGCTTATAACATAGGGACCTTTCCACTTTGACTCGAACTTGCCCTTACTCATGTGTGTCATAGTCATAAGACGTCTGACGGTAAGGACTAGCTCGCCTTTTGAAATGTTCGTACTTTGACTTTACGGTTGAAGGCTTTTGAGATACGGGCTTGATATAGCTCGATGTTTTGTTGAGCTAGTAGTCACTTCTCGTCAAGTGCTTCAAGCTTCTGAAGTCAAAGACGATTATTGTTTTCTGTTGTGAGTTCGTTAGCAATATCAATTTTCAGTGACGAGATCTAAATCTCCAATGGTAGGACAGCTTCACATCCATACACCAAAGAAAAAGGTGTATAGCCAGTCGGAGTGCGTACAGTAGTACGGTAGGCCCATAAACATTCTTCTAGATTTTTGCTCCAGTTACGTTTATTGGTGGAAACGAACTTCTTAAGAAGCTTGATGATCGTTTTATTGAATGCTTTCGCCAAACCATTAGCTGTGGGATTGTAGGGTGTAGAAGCAACATTGTTGATCCGGTTATCATCACAAAATTAGTGAACTTCTGGCTAATGAACTGAGGTCCATTATCATGGATGATTCGCTGAGGAATTTCGAATCTGTAAGTCATATGATGTTTGATGAAGTTGATGAAACTGCTTATCTTGACTTTGGCTAGAGGTATAGCTTCGGCCCATTTTGAGAAGTAATCGTTATAGCTAGGATAAACTGATGTCCTGGAGATGATGGCAGATTAATAGGACCAATGACATCCATGCCCCAAGCTTCGAAGGGCCATGATACTGCAGTCGGATGCAGAAATTATGAAGGTAGATGAATGAAATCCGTATGGATTTGACATGTTCGGTATTTTCTTGAATATTCAATGGCATCTGACACCATGGTTGGCCAATAATATCCCATACGTCGAATCTGATCTTATAGATTAGGACCAGGCTGATGTACACCACAGACACCGTCGTGAGTTCATGTAGTATCTGCTTCGCTTTATCTCCTGTAAGACAGCGTAAGAGCACACCATCATATGATCGTCGATAGAGTGTTTTAGAGGTGTGATTGTAGTAGAATCGGAGTGATCGTCGATGAATTGTCGTTGCTTCTTTGTGATCTTCAGGTAGAATGTCATGTACCGCGAAGTCGATGAAAGGAGCTCTCCATACTTCATTTGTAGTACAAACTTCATCTAATTGCTTGGTTCCAGATGCAGATTATTCTCGATACAGAATAATTCCCTCTAAGTGATGACGATCATTTGTTGTCTTCTCATAGGAATCGCTAATACTGCTGCTAGATTAGCAAGCGCATTAGCTTCTATATTGCATGCTCGACGTACATGTTTAATAAAGAAGCCTTTGAATGATGTATCCAGTTTGACTGCTGTCTCATGTTATGGAGCGAGATCCTGATGCCGAACTTCATACGTGCCGCTAACCTGATTGACAATCAGTTTAGAGTCTCCATATACTTCAAGGTACTCGATATCTAACTGTTTAGCTAATTGGAGACTGATGAGTAGAGCGTTGTATTCAACAAAATTATTAGAACATAGCTCATCCAAATAATAAACTCTCTGAATGGCTAATCCTTCTGGTGATACCAGAACGATTCCAAATTCGACAACGATAGTGCCTTTAGGTCCGATTCTTGATGCACCATCGAAGAATGAATGCCAAGCAAGGATCCTTTCTGAAGTTAAGTTAGATTCCAGAGTTTCATCAGGAATCTCATCATAAAGTTTAGATGTCTCAGAAATTGGATGAGCAGCCAAGAAATCGGCTAGGGCTTGACCCTTCACGGACTTTTGTGGGATATAAACCATATCATACCGAGCTAGTAGTATGGCCCATCTAGCGAGTCTAGATTGAGTGTACTGGACTTCTTTATCAAGATTCGAAGAGGGTTGACTCTGGAGATGACATGAATGGTTTGGTATGTGATATAATGTCGTGTTTTCTGAACAGCGAACATCAGGTCTAAACATTCTTTTTCTACTAGGCTGTATCGATGTTCAGCACCGATCATAGTACAACTGAGATAATAGAAGGCTTGCTCATGACCATCCTTGTTTTTTGTGCTAGTAGAACACCCAGAGAATGATCCATTGCTCGAACATACATAAGGGTAATCCTGTAATTAGAGGCACTAGGACTGGAGGGTTTATCAAGTATCGTTTTATGTCTTCAAAGGCTTGCTGGCATTCGTTAGTCCAAACGAAAGACACACCTTTCTTCATTAGTTGAGTGAACGATCTGCAGCGTCTAGAGAGATTTGAGATGAATCTCCTGATGTACGCAAGCCATCCCTGGAATCCTCATAGCTCTTTTAGGTTGCATGGAGGATGCATCTCTTGAATGGCTTTGATTTTCTCGGGGTCAACGTGTATACCTTAGAGGTAATAATGAATTCGAAGAATTTGCCACGAGAGACATCCAGGAATGACTTGGTGGGATTCATCTTAAGCTGATATTAGCGCATTAGATCAAAGATAGTTCTTAAGTCTTGGATGTGATCTTCCTTTAGACGAATTTTAATAGTAATATCATCGACATAACATTCGACTGTCTTTCGCAAATGCTCATGGAAGATGGTGCTCATGGCCCGCTGATAGGTTGTACCAAGATTCTTAAGCCCAAACGGCATGACTGTGTTACAGTAGACCCCTAGAGGAGTACAGAAAGATGTATATTTTTCATCTTCAGGGTTCATCCTAATCTGATTATATCCGAAAAACTTGTCCATAAAAAACATTCGTTCAAACCCGCAAGTGTTGTCGATCATGACATCAGTGATCGGAAGAGAAAACTCATCCTTGAGACAAGCTTCAATAAGGTCTCTAAAGTCAATGCAGACTCGGACCTTTCCTTTTTTTTTATAACTGGGATGACATTAGTCACCCATTCCGGATGTTGTTCTTCTTTGACAAAGCCACAAACGATGAGCTTCTTAACTATAGCTTCTATAGCGTCCATCATATCAAGTCAGAATCGACGCTATTGTTGTTTAACTGGCCTTGTATTTGGCAGGATGTTGAGCTTGTGGGCAGCGATATGAGGATCTAATCCTGGCATATCTTCATAGCTCCAAGCGAATACGTCAATGTATCCCGAATGAACTGGATCAGTTCTTGGTTATCCCCTTCAGGGAGACTTTTGCTGATGAAGATTGGCCTTGGAGAAGCTTCATCCTCGATATCAACCTGGACCAACAGATCTTCGGTAGGTTGTTCGCGTTGCTCGAAGCGAAGTTCCCATTGAGTATATATCCTTTGTGCCCAAGGATCATATTCAGGGGCTTCGACGAAGTCGTCGTCATCTTCTGAGAACTCGACGGTCACCATATTGGAAGATAAAGTCACCCGATGGACGTGACCTATGCTGGCGTCCAAATCCTATGAGGCAGAGTCAGAAGAATTAGATCACTCTTTTTTGTCAGACTCAGAAGCGTCTGGGATCGTGATCGACGAGGTGTAGCCTAACCCGTGCTTTGTTCTGTTGTAATTTTATAGTAAGCTGTTCTAAAGACAACAGGATAAGACTAAATGTGTTAACAGTTCTATAAGTGAAGAAGAATCATAAATGCTCCAAACACAAAAGTCGTCGTATATAGTAAAATATCCAAGTACAAGTGAACTGAAATGTAAAACTGGATACATGTCCAGTTACAAAATGATGTAGTCTAATACATGTCTACTCTCAAAAGTCTAAGTAAACAAAAGACAACTAGGCGAGGTTCCCTGCAGGAACATCCTCGTAAAGTAGAGCCGGGTCCTCGGCAGTAATCCCGTAATATGAGTCGCAGAGTAACTCCTCCTCAGTAAGGACACCTACAACGTTATCCTGTCAGGACGGGAGCAAGTACTAAATCTAGCAAACTAGCATATGAAACATGGAAATGAATATGAGAGGAATAACTGTAAAGCATGGCATCACATAGTCTATCATGGCAAGGACACATATGTCATAGAGACAGATGTATATGTAATATTTAAAACTGTAGCAGGTACGTGATCGATCAATAGATGTACAATGCGCTGTGGCACATAATGAAATGTACATACGTACAAGTAGACAAGCATAGGTGTACATCCGTACAGAAAATGCGGGATATTTACCTGCGGCAAGGTATGCATATAAAATGCGACCAAGCTCGCTACTATAGAGGGGTCGTGATCACGTACACTACTATCAGTTTCTCCAAAACTCATATTCTAATCATGTGAGAGATATATCAAGACCGTTCTAAGCATGGTAATAACTGGAAGTACAACATGTAGAGATCTAACTTGCTACCCCAAGGATCAGCATTTAACATGGTGGGGCTTGCAGTTCATTTATGTGACAATATGTAAAGTTCGTAGAAAGTACTTGCCTCTAGCAAAGCAAAACAAAACAAGCTGCAATAACAGTGCTATGGATGTCCAGTAACTCGTCACTGTAGAAATAAATGCAACAACTTAGCTTTTACACTAAGCTAAAATACTAGAACACTAATTGGTGCGACACGACTTGTGACTGGGCACCTAGCCAAAATGATGACTTGGCATAGGAGACCAAAGTTGGGTGACACACTAAGTTAACCAACTTTCTAGGGTCTTTATACTAGTGAGGGATGGGGTTCAACATGACTAAAACTCCAAATAACACAAAAAGCTACAAGTCGTAATTAATCAATAAATAAATCAAAAGATCATTGTGTTCTAACAATTTTAGAGATAGGCAAAAAGTCTAGTTTTTCTTAAGGTAAAGTACTAAAGTGATCCTTGTTAATCATAGAAATTTATTATAATTTTTCTGGAATTTATTAACCAGTACAGATATTTATAAAAATCAGTTTTCCTAAGTATACAGAAAATGAGTTTTGGTTTCATATGCCAAACTAGTGGCAAAACAGTAAATTAAATACTACAAAATTATACTAAATTAGCTAACTTAACATAGTATCTAAAAACTATTTTTCCATAATTTTAGCAATACTTTAAGTATTTTTAGAAAATCAAAAACAGCAATGCACACAATAATTAATTATCTGCGTATTTTGTCCATGTATATAATTTGAACCAAAGTTCAAATACAGGACCCAAGGCCATGAATCAAGTCCAATATGACTTGTACAAGTCTTGAATGTGTGAAAACACATTTGAGCCCAAATACCCATGCTAGGCTTGGACACCAAATGGTTGCAGTAATTTAAATACAATAAAAATATAATTTGGTGATAGTGCAAAATAAATATTATTATTTTAATAAGGTAAAGTTTTACATAGTAACTATAAAAGTATGAACATTATTTTAGATAAATAATTTACACTAAGCTAATTAAAATACATATAGGGAATAATATATATATATAAATATAGGGATATTTATATATATATAGGAAAATGCTCAACTATATATTATATATATATATAAATATATGTATATATACATACATATAAGAAAATACTTATCTATATAACATATATATATATATACAAAATTAATGTATACATATATATATATATAATAATATATATATAATAATATATATACATAAGGAAATATATATACATAAATATATATGTATACATAATACACATATATATATATATATATATACATACATAAAATAATGAAGTATATACATATATATATATATAAAAACAGCAACTACATATATACCTAAATATAGTATGTATAATAATACATATATACATATATACAAATATATGTATACATATATATATAATTATATATAAAAACAAAAGAAAAAGAAAAAAGAAAAGGAAAAGAAAAGAAAAGAAACAACAGCAGGGGGGTCTCGAACCCTGTCCTCAGGAAAAGGGGGGGATGTTTAAACGGGTCGGGCTGGCCAGGGGGTCAGCCCGAGCTCAGTGATAGGGTTAGAGTTTAGGTTGATTTTATTAGGTTTAGGTTAGATTAACAATAAAAAAAATATAAATATCGGCCCTGTGTCCTGACAGTTAAGGACACAGGTATCAGCGTGTCCTAGGCCTGCACGACACGCACGAGTTCAATCTCGCGTGTCCAGTTCCACACTTATGCTCGCCAGGACACGGCGAACAACATACATGCGTACGAGACACGCACGACACAGTTGACACAAAACACTCACGTGTCCAGTCGATCGGGGGGGATTTGGTGGTCGTGGACGGCGGAGGAGGCGTCGTGGCGGTGGCGGAGTGGTGGCGCTGCGGTGGACTCATCAAGGCGCGTCGGATGGTGGTGGTGGTTGGCGGTGAAGGTCGACGGTGGGGCTGGGCGGAGTTCGTCGGAGTAGGGCTAGGGTTTGGGAGTTCGTCGGGGAAGAACGGGGTAGCGGTTGGTCGTGGGGGAGATTTAGGGTTAGGGTTTAGTCAGGGGAGTGAGGGGGAGTTTTATAGGGGGTTTTTGAGGCGGTCGGGCAGCCGGATTCGGTAGGGGCAGGGCGGCTAGTCGTCGGGGCAGCGGGGTTGGTGAGGAAGCTGGAGGAGAGAGAGTGGGTGACTGGTCGGGGGGGGGGGGGGATTTGGTAGGTTTGCACAAAAGTCCCCCATGTTTTAGGATTTGCATAAAGGCTTCTATCAGCATAAAATGCAAAATAACATTTGCATTTCCTAATTAAGAACAAATCATAAATTACGAACTGATATAAAATTAATTCTAAAAATTGCAAAACTTATTTAATTAATTTGCAAAGTGATATTTTATATTTAAAACTCATTTAAAAATATAGAAAAATTCCTAAAAATCCTAATAAAATATTTTAAGGCCAAAACTAACATTAAAATTTAATTAGCACTAATAAAACTAAAATTGAAAAACAGGGGCTTACACATGGCTAGTACCACTTTTATGAACTCTTCTTTGTACATTCTGGAGTCCGTAAAATATGCTGCGATGCCTTGAAAGGGGTTAAGGTCAGCCACTTCTTTGCGAACTTCTCTATTGTCATCCATATATTTGAAGCATTGATGGAGAAAAGATGGCACGATGTTATGTTCATGCAACCACGGTCTTCCTAATAAGACATTGTAGGAAACGTGATTGTCAATCACATAGAAAGTCACCTTCGTGTGGAGATTGCCTAATTGGACTTTCAAGCGGATCTTCCCCAACGGTTTGCTTCTTCCAAAATTGAACCCAAGGATAGTCGTAATTGTTTCAGAGAGATTTTGGACTGGGATCTTCAGCGCATCAAATAGAGTCTTTGGCATAATGCTAAGTGCAGATCTGTAACGCCCGTAGTTCGTATTACGTATTTTGGTATACGTGTACGTATTTTGACTCATATTGTATGTCTCATTGCATGGTTTATTGGGCATTTTATTTGCTTGGTTCGGTTCGATTTGCTTGGTTCAGTTTTTTCTTGTGGACCAACCCCACCTACCACCCACTCTCTTCCTTTATAAGTCACCTAACCACTCTCTCTCTTCCATTACCCTCATAACTCTTCTTCTCTTTCTTCCATTAACTCTCTCTACCTACCAGGAGAGGCTTAGGCAAGTGCAACTTGCTTCATGGAGGAAATCGATTTTTTGTTGTTCTATTTTCTTTCTCACGAGATTCTAATACACTTTAGTACTTAGCATTTTTAATTTCCATGGCTCATTTTATGTAGACCTAAGCTTGTTATATTTTCGAATTTCGTGGGTGTTGATCTATTAAACCTTGTTATTCTTCAGTTTTGATGGTTCCATGTTGTAGAGAATTTCTTTCTGCCCTATTTTGACCTATGGAATTCCGGTTCTGACCTTAGATGAAGGATTATTGGAGCTTGGAAGCCATGTCTTCCATGGTTTTTCTTCTCAGAACAGTTGGAGAAGAAGAACAGTACTTGACTGCATGGCTTTTTCATGCGAAAAGTCCCCTGCGGCTGCATAGACATTCCAGTCTTCAAGCAGCCTTAGCCGCATGGCTTGAGTTGACTTCAGCCGCATGACTCTGCTCGACTTTTAGCCGCATGAACCTATTTTTCATAGCCGAATGGCTTTGGTTCCCCAGTGCCGCACATGCCCGTTTCCTCCATTGCCGCATGGCTTAGCTTGACCTTGCCGTATGACCCTGTTCTCCTCGATCCGTATTGCTCTTGGCAGTGCTGGCCGCATGAGCCCGTCCCTTCCAGACCGCATGAAATCATTCTTCTTGGCCGTATGAGCCCATCTCTCCTTAGCCGTATGGCGTTGGTTCCCGGAGCCGCATGAGCTTGTTCCCCTACTGCCGCATATGCCCGTTTTCCCCATTGCCGTATGAGACACTCATCTATTACCGCATGACCCTCATCCACCTTGCCGCATGAGCCTGTGTTCCCAGAGCCGCCTGAGCTTGTTCTCCGAGCCGCATGAGACCCCCTTCCTTGCCGCATGGCTCTCTCTACAGCCTTTGCACCCCTTTTTTGTATTGGTTTATTATTTTATGCTCATGTTTCATGACCCTCTGTGTAACTTGGGTCCCTTGATAGAATGTTTGTACCATATAAATTCTACACATGTTCCATAAACACGATAGTGACCCGTCGTGGTGCACTCTTGACAAGTAATATGACATGATAGTGGTCCGTCATGGTGCACTCTTGATGAATAATCCTGACATGATATACCTCGATATGCTATTGTGACGGCTAGCATGGCATGACAAGAATAAATGGCCTGGACACCGTAGGCAATTTTGTTTGTACAAATGAACCAGTATTGTCTTGCATCATGTCTAGGACGGAGACTCCTGAGTATCACGGTTAGGGGTACCTACTGAAATTGACTAAGGCTAATAACTAGAATAATCCAGTAGTCATGAAGAGATTTTCCACCTATAGGCAATCCCGTTATCTGGGCGTGCAAGTGGACTTGTAGCCTGTCGACGAGTAAGGCACATTTCCAGCATACTGTCATGTGTTACACCCTTCATGAACGGATATTCGACCTGGATAACCTGGATGGTCTGTATGGCTTGTGGCTGATGGAATATCTTATTGCGTCTTGCTAGTAACTAGCATGTGATAATCCAAGTTAGTTAAAGTATCAAGCCGTACTCTTTGCTTGGCCGTGATTGATTGGATGGAGTCTAACCCAGCCTAGTCTTGTCCTGATCTTGTACAAGATTGTAACATGACCTGATTGTTTGTGCTTTATTTTATCGATAAATGGTGGAAGACCAAGTTTCGTTCAGATGAAGGGTTACAACCCCGGTCATTGTTTGGTTTAAGGATTGTAACCGGGCTATCTGAATAGTCCCATGGTTATCGCATCGTATATCCTCATAAATTTTTCCATATCTCCAGTTTTTAATATGTTATTATGTTTTTGCTAATTGCTGGTTTTAGTTCTTAAGTGAAGCCTCCTTGTGGCACTTGCTCTTTCTGGGATCTGATCCAGCTGGTTTTACATGGCCAGATAACGGAGCAGCTCTAGAGGATCTCCCTACCTTCCAACCAGATGGTGACCACCAGGCGTAACCAAGGCAACGAGTGGGTTTCCCTTTTGTTCCCCCACTTTATTATAAAAATATTCTTTTGAGGCGTTGAGCCGGCGAGCGAGTGTTAGCTCGATTGCACTTTACTTACTGTCTGCCTATGGGCTGTGGCATGATTAACAAATCCTAGGGTTGATTATTTATTGACTGAAACTCTTGCTAGTCTTCACATTTTGTATGATTAGCTTCATGATCATCCAAATATGTAATGTATGGGATGCCTTACTATTGTATATTTAGTGCTCTGACATCTTGTAACTATTATTACTTGCATGAGATTGAGAAAATAGGCTTGTTCATGACTATAAGAGACTGATGGCTTGTAGTTAAACCCTCATGTATCTAGACAGCCGTGACCGTATAGCGAGGTGGATTCCATTTCAATATACGTAGCGGGCTATGTAAGCCCTCGCTCTCCAGTATTCTGGTTCTGGGGCGTTACAAGATCCTGGGTCGACTATAATGTGATCGACCTTCATGGTATCGACATATCCCGTATAGTAGAGTGGTCGGTCATATCGATTGTCCTCCAAAAGTATATTATTTTGAGTGAATGTGATATTAAGGATAAGCTCAATCATGCTATGGCAATGAGAACATGCCATTGATTCTTCGTCTGGTTTCTTAAGATGGGCCAGACAAGCGTCTACTTGCATTAAAGCTTCACTTAATGTCTTTTGGGTTTCCTTTGAGAGACACAGAAGTTCGAAAATCGATAACCTTGCTGGAGTATTGGCTAGTTGAGCCAATATGTCAATGTTATATAGCTTTTCAAGTCCAAGAGATTGAGTTTTCTTCAATATTTTATTAAAATGAACTAGCTGTTTGCCTTTGTCAGTCGTTGTTGGTTTGGGAGGAACTGGTTCTGCTTGCGACAATGACGTCGAAGGATCATTGACGACAGGTGGAGAAGATGCCGACGATGCATCAGAGACTGGAGGAGGAGTGGTTGTATTCTTTTGTCCATCTGGATAATCTCTACGATATGGGCCTCCCAGATCGGGTACCGGTCATAGCTTCTTCTTTCGATACTAGTGCAAAGGACACCATGTTACAGTTCTTTATCCCAGTCTTGCCTCTGGAAGAATTGTTTTGAAGACAGGACGAATTTGTCCAAAATCCTAGCCTAACACGGGACTGAGTGTGTTGAAAACATATGAAAAGGGGTATAGGAGACCCTTTTCCATCATTTAAGCCAAGGGCTTTCTGTAGATTATATCCCATCTTTGTCATAAGTTCTTGGGACTGTTGACTATATAGATGGAATGTTAGCCGGTAATTGATTTTCAGCTTTGGTGTCACTGCTTCAGCAGAAGAAGGCGAAACTGCCGCTGGAAAGAAGGTAGCATCCAAAGGTGGAAGATAATCACCCAGTGATGTCATATGACACGACTTGTATTTGGTCGCCTTTCTTGACATTGTAAGGGACGCAGGTGTCTTTGACTCAAAGTCAGCAACTAAATCAGGATGGATCCACACGATCTTCCCTTTGTCATTGAAAAGGGTATGAGACCGTCACTTCGTGCTGGCGGAAGGTTGACGATCTCCAGAGTGGCTTTCGGAATAGGGACGACTCCATTCTGCACAAGTTGAGCAGAAAAGTCGCCAAATTGCAAAGAGACGATATTGGTAGTCACCATTTTTTTATCTTACTGAAGGGTGATTGCCTTGGTGTTGATCAGTTCCAGGATCTTCCCTTAAGTACATAGCACGCCCTAGTCGGATGTCATAAGAACCTGATCAGTCTTACCTACTTCATATGGCTGTTTTGCTTCGGGCAGTTGAAGTTTGTTGCTCTTAATGAGACAATCGAATATGCTCATAATGTTATCCCCATCAAAGGAATACTCCTCCTTAGGATGTGGTGCTCTCTGTGGGGGTGCCATCATGGTAGGTGTTGACTGACCCACATTGACGGCTAATGCTTTTTTGCCGTTGACATTGATGGCTAAAGCTTCTTTGTTATTACGGTTGTTCTAACGACCACCGTTGTTGGTTGCAGAATGTTCATCTCTCTCAAGATTAAGCATCTGGATGCCTAGTTGTTTGAACTTGTCAGCACAGTCTTCTGCTGCCCTGGCCCTTATTATGAAGGCGGCCCAGTCTTGGAATTGCGTGGGTCTAGTCCACATGCTGACTATAGATAACAAGTTTAATTTACATGTATCTATAGTCAATGCATATGGAGTTCCTAGAGGCATTTTAAGTGCCTTATGATGGAAGCACTCGATGAAACGTTCAGCAGTTTTATTAGGCCGTTATTTGATTTTGATGAGGGCTGACATGGTCATGTCGTTTGTTCCCTTATAGAATCGTTCCAGGAATATTTTCTTGAATCCTACAAAAGATGTTATGCAACCATCTGGCAAACTATGATACCAATCATAGGCCACACCCGCCAAGCACTCGACGAATACTGTAGTGACTAGAGCATCATTTGGTTGGAGTTGATCAGTCTTTACCTCAAAATAGTTGAGATACTGACTCGAAGATGAGCCACCGTCAAACAGCATGATGGTTGGTGGCTTGTACTTAGGTAGAAATGGGACTTCCTTCCACTCCATAGGGTAGGGTTGTTTGATACCTAACTTTAGTTGTCCGTCTTTCTGCTTAAAAGCTTCAAACTGATTACGCAGATGCTTGACTGCCTCAATAGTATCCCCTGATGCTTGGGGGGCAGTAGACTGATTTGATGTATTAGAAGACAAAACTATATAATAAGCACCACCCCAGCACCAGACTGACTTGGAGTAGCCTGAGCGGGCATGGTACTATTGTAAGGAGATTGCACTCTCAGACCAGTATTGACAGGGGCAAATGCCGCTATGTGTTCTTGTGTTGGAATTGGATTCGCAACCAGTTGAACAGTGTGTTGTGCCATGATCACAGCATGCATACTTGCAACCATTTCAGCCATTATTTTTAAGTTAGCCTCTAATACAGCTATCCTCTGCTCCTTACTGCCGGAGCTAGATGCGTCTTGTTCTTCATTAGTGACATAGGCAATCACTTCTCTAGCTATCGATGATGAGCTGGTGGAAAAGAAAGTTCGCTCAAAGCTCTCACTATCAGCATCAAAGTCATGCAGGAAACTACCCCAGGATGAAGAGTGGAAGATTCCTTTGATCGAAGAAATTTTGGTCAGAATCAGGAAGATTCCTTTGACCGATTGTATCTTGGTCGGAAGGAAGACCGATTGTTCCCTAGTCGGAAGAAAGATTCCTTTGACCGATTGTTTCCTGACCTGAAGGAAGATTCCTTTGACTGAGTAGGTCTCGGCTTCTTGATATGGTATTTTGGAAGACTCCTTCACCGGAGTCACAGATACGATCCAGGTATTACTGATTGGGATTGTGAGATGCATTACATCTTGGACGTTTTCTACCCCCGGTACTTCGGGATGTCATGTTGACCGAAGGATATAGCAGCTTGTCTTCATCCACCATAATGAGTTTAGGAGTTCGAATGTATTTTAAACGGTCGAAAACAAACTATTTTGCTGATTGACAACAACATTTGATTACTACTTCATGGTGATGATTACAGTGATGCTCCTAGTGTGGAGTTAAAGGTGGACGAAATGGTCCTGCGACCTTCTATTTTTGTACAAGAAGTTCACAGAGATCGATTACAGTGACAGGATAAGGAAAAGTCAGAGGTACATATTCCTTGATGATTTTAGAAACATGATTCCGGTTCTTGAGATGCCTTGTTCCCTGTGTGTACAGAGAAGTACTAAGCTCATTGGCATATGTGAGATGATTCTTGATTTGAAAAACTTTTCATGTGCACAATTTAGTAAGTGGCACAGATTGCTCTTGATGCAGGCTTGATGTTGTTCTGCACTGGTTCAGGTAAGTGTGCATATCAGGGTTCTGTGCCGCCTGGCTGTCGGTTTGAGACACCCTCAGTTTACCTTGTTTGGTTTTTAAAATATGCAGAGTAGGAAGATCCTGGCTCTGGCTTGATTGGCGCTAGCCATATGGAGCAGGCAGGATGCCATGTTATTCTGTACACACTATTCCAGCATATTTGGCACGACGCTGATGGGCAGCAGGAGATGGACTTCGAGCTGAATCTAGTTTCTTGGCATTGATTTGATCGTCTCTACCAAGAGAAATAGACTTTCTATTCAGAAGCATTCTCGTATTGATTGACACAGAGGTACAATCAGATGCATTTTCTACCGGGTCCAGGACTGGAGAAGGATAAGGAGAGGCCATAGGGAGCTTTCCTTTATTCTGCGCAGGGGCAGTAATATATAAATTCTTTACCAAGTTTAGAACTAGAAAGGAAGAGGGAGTAGCCATGCTGCGTTATCCCTTGATTGGCGCCTGGGTCATGACTGGCGCACCCTCTACCAATTTCAGAATTGGCGAGGAAGAGGAAGCGGCTATAGAGCTTTTCTTCAAGCTTGGCGCAGAAGACCTGATTGGTGCACTGGAGGACTTTGGAGTCCAAACATCGTGCCCTGTTCTTGGCAGCAATAATGAAGGCACGCTTGGCACTCCCTATGCCAATCATGGCTTCGTAGGTAGTTTGGTCCAATTTTACGACCAAAGTCTTCTGCGTCGTGCCGACCGACACAACATCGTATTGAGTTGTCACTTTCTTATCGGAGAAGAAAGTCATCCCTAACAGAGTCGCCATTTTATTTGCAAAACAAAGTTGTTTGATTACAAACTGAGAAAAGTATGTACAAGAGTACAAGTTGATTTCTGGAAAAGTACATCTGTAGAAATCTGATCAGACGACGATCACTTTATCCCTTAGATGATGCGATGTCGAAGAAGAAAGCCTTTGGAGAGTGTTACAGCAAGTGCTCAGGAGATTATGATCATTAGTGATGATTATGAAGTGATTTAAAACTCTTTTTATAGAGTTTAGAGATAACTGTTAAGTAGTTATCCTGATTGGCGCACACTGCATTTGGCACGCCATTCATCCACTCGTGTGAACGGTTGGTTTAACTGCTTGTATGCATGGCAATCTGTGATGGAGATACGCTTGGTCGTGGACAGTGTCATGTACACATTCTACAATATTAATGGCATGTGTGCCACGTCATCTAACTGCTTCTGGATGATTTGATCGGATAGCGCCACTGTCGATTGGCGTCGAGCGCTATTTGCTGTTTTAATGCACCCTGTATAATTTATTGATTATCTCGCACCAACTGCGAATGGCACGAGGTAGCTGTCAGTCATTATGACAAATCTGACACAATCTCCTCGAGTGCCACACGTTTGGGATTCGAAATAGATTTTTCTCGACTGACGTTCTGCCAGTCATGATGAAAACTATTTCAGCTTCTCGAGGAAGCTTGCCACGTGTCAGCCAGTGCCATTTGAAGTCTAGCGCCAATTAATGTCACATGCCATCTGCTGTCTGGTGCCATTTGACTATTTGAGTACTGGCGACAATTATGAGTAGCGCATGATGATGTTTATACTTTTTGAGCTTCTACACTATTCTATCATGATCTTTTATATATCAAATAAAAAGAAGGCCACTTAGGATTTTCTCTTGTCTTACCCTTGACATCTGTAAAAATATTAGTCATGTTCTAGAACATATTTTCTCTATATACACGACATCAAGGTTATGCTGATAAAATTAATACTTCGATATAGTAAGTCTCAAAATATACTCATCTTTTTCTAGATATAAAGATGAGAGAATCTATGTCAGTTGTAACCCTTTGTAGGTTCTTTGATAACACTCGATAAGTCTTTTACCTCCTCCTAAATTGTGTCGCTTGGCCACGTGGGCGGTTGATCATCCTCTCTAGGCATCATTATTTTTCAAAAAAATTGACCATTTGGCAAAAATTAGTGATAACAATCGAAGAAATTAAAATAGGTTTTTTTATTTTTCAATTGTAACATGTTTTCTATTAAAAAGTGTGTGATAATCTTTTCTATTGAACAAATAAAACAAGTACAACTTGGATCCTCGACGGGATCTTTCGAGTACAATTTGTTTTTTTTGGGGACGAGTGGCGATGTATGGTTGATTCTTTACTCCGTTAACGATCTGACAATAATCAAAAGGCAAATGCAAATCTTCGGCTGGACGAAGATTTGGCTCTCCTGAGGTATTCTCGGACTCTCTGAATGTCTCTGTGTATGTCTTCGTGTATCCTGAATGAAGGAATGATCCTTCTATTTATAGAGGTTTGAATGATCCATTCATATGCGTATATACGATGTGCACATGGAAATTTTGCATGTACGAATGCTACGCACATGACTTTGTTGGGCGCAGGAGCGCTGCACCGGGAAAGCTTGTACTGAATCTTGTGTAACTGCACTGTTGGGCGACAGATGAGCTGACACGTGACGGTTGTTGAGATTTATTTATTGCGAAGATCTTGGGTGGTTGGCATTCGTTCATGAGCATGACTGAGTCAATGACACGTAGCACGTATATTTTTTTCAAAGATCTCGCCCTGTTGAAACTGGATGATTTGATACGCTTGGGGGATCCAGTGCATGAGGAGACTTGGCATATGACTTCTTGGGTGCATAGTAAGTCTGGGCGCATGGCTTTAGGGGCACATGTGATGGATTATCTTTGTCATCCACGTGGCACTGTACAACTGTTTGACTGACAAAAATGATGATTATGTTGATGTGAGCGATGACATTGGCGAAGCACCCTTGCATTCATCTGAAATAACTCCCATGCACCTAGGTGATAGGCACATAACCAACAGGCGCATGGAGTCAGGCATGATGATGCTTGGGTCTTTGTGTAGCCGTCGTCTGTACATCTTTCGTGAAGCACACTGCGTCACATTCGAGTGATAACTGACATGTGGCATCTTTGACAGTGTTGTATTAAATACTGAAGGGAAATGGAGTTCTAAGCGCATGGCATCTTGGCGTATCTGAGCTTGGGCGCATGATTATGGAGGCGCATGGTTTTGATAGTTTTTTCCATACTTCTATAGTTCAGAAATAGAGATTTCAGTGCAAACAAGTTTGGTCTCTGTACAGAGTAACGATCCGAAACAAAGACTTTTTGTCAAATAAATTTTGCTCTCTATTTTGATTTTATAAGATTTTGTAGACTTCCTGTAAACAAGTTTGCTCTCCTAATTTTCTGAAGTTGGGATTTCGAAAACTTTATACAAACATGCTTTCTCTCCTAATTTCCTGAACTGAGTTTCATTACTTTGAAGATTTCGGTGAATGAGTTCGCTCTCTAAAAATATCTGAACTGAGTTTTAGGATTTTGGAGATTTCGGCAAACAAGTTTGCTCTCCAAAATATCCTACAGCCCTCCAAGAAGAAGAAGAAGCACTGTTGCTCAAGATTCATTTTTATATGATCTGCTTCCAGGAACTAGAAAGTTCTCGAAGAACCTCTTGAACGCTCGCTTGTCAACTGTTTGTGACTCAAATGGGCTCCCTAGACTCAACGGGCTCTCTTTATTTTTCTTATTTTTGTGCCCTTTTCAAAAGAGGCCATGGGGCACTATATATAGAGTGGAATGAGACTTATCTTTTTCTCCTATCCGATGTGGGACTAAAAGTAATATCTCTTTTCCATGCTTCTACAAGACCCCCTTCATAGTTTTTAAAACTTGGATAACATTTAAAATACTTTGAGCAAGAAGCATGGACAGTAAAGCTATTTAGGCACATAAATTTTTGTTATTTATGGTGTGACAATCCTATCAGAGGTAATATGGACGTAATAGGTTTGGGTACTTCCGTTGGAGACTTTATGTGGACTTGCCATTCTTGGTGTACTCAAAACTAAGTACGGATGGTAAATTGAGATGACAAACATCATCAGATGTATTATGGACATGGTGGTAAAAAGACAATTGGTAGGATGTTTACTCAGAGGTAATATGGACATAGTAAAAATAGAATCCCATTAAAGGTATCTTACTCAAAGGTTATGCGAACGTGGTAAGATATGACTTTTTGGGGATATAGGAAATAATTCAGAGGTGATATGGACGTGATTGTTTACTGTTGGGGATATAGCGACACGGAGGTTGCTGAATAGGAATGTTTACTCAGAGGTAATATGGATGTGGTAAACATTGCATTTAAAGTAGGGTTATCTTACTCAAAGATTATGAGACCGTAGAAAGATATGACTCTGTGAAAATATATAAAATAATTCAGAGGTGATATTGACATTGACGTTTTCTACTGGAGAAATAATGAGGGAATGTCTTAGAGGAGCTCGGCTCCGGAGACATGATGATCGAGAAGTGTGAACCCGATTGCTGGTTTCATAGATACTTGTGGGGATATGGTAATGTAGAAATACGTGCTGAGGAACTTGCCATTGATCGGCATCATTAGCAAGTCTTGTCCTCATAGTCAAGTGTGAGGACCTTCGTGTTTACCATACGCTGGATGATGTTTTCCAACATGTACCAATCCCGTGTTGCATAGTGGGTGCACCGATGGTAATGAGAATACTTTAGATCTTCTACCATGTCGACCTCCTTAGGGTGTTTAGGGTCAGGCAATCTGATTTTATCACCCTTCATGAGCACGTTGATAAGCTCCATGACATCATCATCATTACAGGATTAAACCTCCTTTGGCTTGGGCGTTGCTGCCGGCTTATGAGTGGATGTCGTTGGACCCTTGGAAATGCTGACGGTCAGTGCATGTTTACCTTTGGAATCATGTATGTTGGTTTTGTTGTTGGAAGGGTGCTTTCCTCTATCGTCGAGAGCGGGGAAGATGACACCAAGGAGACAAGCATCCCGGGCCTTTATTTCGGTGGTCTCAGCATCGATACTGAAAGCAGTCCAGTCTATGTACTATGTGTAATCTACCCAGCATTTGACTACCAGCGACATGTTCTTGCGGCAGGAATCCATTAGCCAGGCTCTGGGACACCAGGAGGTAATCTCAGTGCTGCTTGACGGAAGCGCTCAATAGGCTCGGACTGGCTCTTTCTCTTTTTGGGTGTGGTCCATGAGGGATGACATTGTCATGTCCATTCTACCCTCATAGAACCAGGAGAGGAACAGATGCTTCAAATCCTCAAAGGAGGATAGAAAATTATCTGGGAGGCTGCAAAACCATTCGTAAGCTGCCCCCTTTAATACCCTAATGAATAGATTCGTGAGCAAAACGTCATCCTTCGACAAGTGCCCCATCAAGGAGGTAAAATATGTTAGATACCGGCGAGGAAACTCCTTTCCGTCAAATGGTGTCAACTTTTGTGGCTTATACTTGCATGGATAAACCACATTGTTCCACTTAGGAGGATAGGATTGCCGGATCCCGAGCTTCTGACGCTCCTTATGTTTGTTCTCAGCCTCTACACGAGTGCGTAGATCTCTCACGAGCTCAAATAGTTCCTCGGTTGAGGCAGGAGCGGACGACCGAGACTGGGTATGTGATCAGTCCCCAAGGGAGCGGACGACCGAGGCAGGGTATGTTGATCCATTCCCGAGAGTACACGGTGGGGTAACACATTTGATTCCTTATTGGTACCTGGGTAAGGACTTGCGGATGTTGAAATCCTGGTCGGAGGTTTTGCAGCTAAGCTCGTCCTGATGTCGAGTACCACCTGCGTCAATGTTTGTATGGAGGTGAAGAGAGTTTTAAGACCTATATATCTAGAGGGTATCAATGCAATGTCAGAGATCTGGGGATGAAGCTTCTCCCTCTTATTCGTTTCCATCTTCTGTCATGTAAACAGGCATGTCGTGGGCTGAAGTAGACGGGACGGTGGACCTTTCACTTTCAGTCTCGCTTTCTTATAGGAAGGTCGACATCAAGGCTTCCTCCTCTGTATACTAGAGTTAGCTAACCCCAGCCGCATCGATGTCAGTTCCCTGATAGATGTCCTCATCTTCGAATGAGGGATTATTATCGATGATCGGGATCTGGCTACCCCCGGCCTACACTGCCGATGCGGTTTTCACCTTTGATCAGGTATTCTGGAATACCTCGGAAGCAAGGATTCTTTTCTTATTTCTTCTCGGTCGGCTCTTTGATGCACCAGCTGAGGTCGAAGGGTTATTAATTTTTATATTTCTCCTAGGAGCAGGAGAATTGGAGATGACATGGCACAAGGCAACCAAGCGTTCTTTCTCATCTTCAATTGGCACCCTCTTTTCCAGACAATGTTAGATGGGTGCAGCAGGTTGCAGTCACTGGAACACGGATTGCCTTGGTGATGGGGCTACAATTTTACAACAACAGCAGTAATAGTGACTGTAGCACAAGTATACCCTACGAGGGGTACATTGTGCGTAGTAGCCGTCTCTTCCAATCTTTGTTTGTGAGCGATCACATTATGTAGATCGTGTAAGAAGAGATTCACATTTAAATCCATTTCAGGCGCATGGCAAGGCCAAGCGTTACGGTGTGTATGTGAGTGATGCGCACCCTGATTCGATTCCAGCACATAAGATGCACCCAAATCCTTGGTAGGGGAACAATATATATTGTGAGTCGAACCCACTTCATGCGCACAACCCATGTGGGCACATAGGTTCGACACCATAAGATTTGCCCCCTGATTCGGTTCCAGCGCATGATATTCGCCCAAGTGGGAGGGGAACTTTAAGAATTAACCCATTTCGAATGCGAAAGAGTCTGAGTCAACTCTTTACAGCTTACTATTAGCCGCATGCATGACATTCAGCACACATTTTTGGCTTGCTACTGGCATAGCACACTGAGGGCGCAAGGACCGTACCGTCTTGGATTTCTTTGTACCTGCCCGGGTAGGCAAATAGTACTCAGAATCTAACTTTTTTTGCCTTGGTGGCAAGTGATTCTGTCGAAGACAGAGAGTTTTCCTTGTATAGCAAAGCCCAAGCGCGGGAGTGTGGCTGCGCCTTGGTTCTTTCGGCGCATCCTCTTCGACTGGAACGAAGCAGGTTAGGAGTTGTAGTCAGCACTGCACTTCCATAGAAGATACGCTGCCCCAGAAGCAGCATCTTACTTATTGATGATGTCAGCAGCAAGGGTTGGCTGTGACGGCACAGTCCCTGTGGTGTTGATTCTCGATGCATCGCCTTTGGGCACCCAAACTCGGTGGGTCTTCTTTTGCTTTGGCAGCTGCTTCGAAGGACTCGTGCTGCCTTCAGAGAGGAACTCCTCGTACACTTGCTGGTCGAAGCGTACAACCAGCAAATTTTGGGAGGAGCCGAGCTAGTTGTCATCGGATTGTGACACAACTTTCTCATTGGAAGAAAAAGTCGTCCCCAAAAAAGTTGCCAGCTTGTTTGCTATTAAAACGTGTTTGATAAACTTTTGTATTGAACAAACAAAACAAGTACAACTTAGATCCTCGACGGGATCTTTCGAGTATGATTTATTTTTTTTGGGGACGAGTGGCGATAGAGGGTTGATTCTTTACTCCTTTGATGATCTGACGATGATCAAGAGGCAAATGCAAGTCTTCGGCTGGAGGACGATTTGGCTCTTCTAAGGTATGGTCGGACTCTCTGAATGGCTTTGGTTATGTCTTCATGTATCCTGAATGAAGGAATGATCCTTCTATTTATAGACGTTGTAATGATCCATTCATGCGTGCATATGTGATGCGTGCATGAAAATTTTGTACGTAAGAATGTTATGTGCATGACTTTGTTAGGTGCAGGGGCGCTGCACCCGGCAAGCTTGAACTGAATATGGTGTAACTGTACTGTTGGGCTGCGGATGAGATGACACATGGCAGTTGTTGAGATTCGTCTGTTGCTGAGATCTTGGGTGGTTGGCACCCGTTCATGAGCATGACTGAGTCTATGACTGTGGCGTATGTATATTACTCCCAGATCTCGTCCTATTGTAACTGGATGATTTAATACGCTTTGGGGATCCATCGCATAGAAAGACTTAGCATATGACTTCTGGAGGCACGTAGCATGTCTGGACATATGGCTTTAGTGGAGCATGCGATGGACTATCTTTGTCATCCATGTGGCACTATACAACTATTTGACTGACAAGAATGATGATTATGCTGATGTGAGCGATGATGTTGGCGAAGCGCCCTTGTTTTCATCTGAAATAACTCCCATGCACGTAGGTGATAAGCGCATGACCAACAGGCGCATGGAGTAGGGCATGATGATGCTTGGGTCTTTGTGTAGCCATGGTCTGTACATCTTTCGAGAACCATGATGTGTCACATTCAAGTTGTAGCTGACATGCGACATCTTTGTCAGTATTATATCAAATGCTGAAGGGAAGTTGTGTTGTAAGCGCATGGCATCTTGGCGCATCTATTCCTGGGCGCATGATTATAGAGGTGCATGGTTTTGGTATTTTTTTATGCTTATACAGTCCAGAAATAGAGACTTCAGTGCAAACAAATTTGCTCTCTGTTCTGAGTAACGATCAAAAACAGAGACTTCTTGTAAAATAAATTTTGCTCACTATTATGATTTTATAGGATTTTGAAGACTTTCTGCAAACATGTTTTCTCTCTTAATTTCCTTAAGTTGGAATTTCGTAGATTTCCTACAAACAAGTTTTCTCTTCTAATTTCCTGAAGTTGGGATTTCGGAGACTTCATGCAAATGAGTTTTCTCTCCTAATTTCCTGAACTGAGTTTCAGTACTTTGGAGGTTCCGATGTGTCACGCCCCAGAACCACAATACTGGAGAGCGGGAGCGGGCACAGCTAGCTACGTATATTGAAGTGCAACCCACCTCGTTATACGGTCACGACTGTCTAGATACATGAGGGTTTAACTACAAGCCATCAGTCTCTTATGGTCATGAACAAGCCTATTATCTCAATCTCAAGCAAGTAATAGCAGTTACAAGATGTCAGAGCACCAAATACACAATCGTAAGGCCTCCCATACATTACATATTTGGATGATCATGAAGCTAGTCATACAAAATGTGAAGACTAGCAAGAGTTTCAGTCATACATGATCAACCCTAGGATTTGTTAATCATGCTACAGCCCGTAGACAGAAAGTAAGTAAAGTGCAATCGAGCTAACACGTGCTCGTCGGCTAAACGCCTCAAAAGAATACTCTTACAATAGAGTGGGAAAGCAAAAATAAAACCCACTCGTTGCCAAGGTTACGCCTGGTGGTCACCATCTGGCTGGAAGGTAGGAAGATCCTCTGGAGCTGCTCCGGTATCTTGCCATGCAAACCCAGCTGGGTCTGATCCCAGAAAGAGCAAGTGCCACAAAGGAGGTTCACTTAAGAACTAAAACCAGATATCAGAACTTAAAATAAGAAGATAATAATAAGACATGAAATATAAATAGGACAGTAAATGTCAAGAGGATGAGAAATTATTCCGATCAGTTATTGATAAGGTAGGCATAAGTAATCATGTTCCGAAGTAGCCAGATACTGGAACAAGACAAGGCTTGGACTGGTTAGACTCCATCCAACATTCACGGCCAAGCAATAAGTACGGCTTCATACTTTAACTAACTAGGGTTATCACAGGCCTAGTTACTAGCAAGATGTAATGAGATGTTCCAACAGCCACAAGTCCTGCAGACCATCCAGGTTATCCAGATAAAATTAGGGGTTGAGTTCATATGGGTACATCATCCAAGAAACGCATGTATCCTTAAGTAGCTTGGAGGGGGCAACACATGACAGTGTGCTGAAAATGTGCCCTACTCGACGGCAGGCTACAAATCCCATAATGGGGCGCCCAGATAACGTGATTGTCTGTAGCTGGAAAATCTCTTCATGACTACTGGATTATTCTAGTTATTAGGCTTAGTCAGTTTCAGTAGGTACCCCTGACCGTGGTACTCAGGGGTCCATGCCCTAGACATGATACAAGACAATACTGGTTCATTTGTACAAACACAATCGTCCACGGTGTCCAGGCCATTCATTCTTGCCAAGTCATGCTAGTCGTCGCAACAACTTTCAATAGTTTCCATCATGCTTACTTGTCATATCATGCCATGTCATGTCACGTTAGTTTACTTGTTATACCATGCCGTGTACAATTATCATTCCGATCATATTAATCAAATTCGTGATTATCAAGTTCATGACAAAAGGTGCAAGAACATAAAAGGACAAACGGGGTACGCCAAGGGGCTCAAGTCTCTACGCTAGAGAAACTATGCTAGGCCAAGGGGCCCCGAGCGTAAAGTAGCTTTACACAGACAAGACCAAGGAAGGACAGCTCTACGCAAGCAAAGCTGCACGTGAGCGAGACTCTACGCGAGCGAGCACTCTACGCGAGCGAGCACTCCACGCGAGTGAGACTCTACGCGAGCGAGAGTAGCCCCCGCGTAGAGTTCGGATCAACTCAGCGTAGAATAGATTGAGCTGGCACGTAAGCACGTGTGCGTAAAGGGAAAACACTACGCTGGCACGTAAAAAAATATGGGCGTAAAGGCTTCGTCTTCTCCACAAGGCTGAGACATGCAGCCGTGGGACTCAAGAAACTCTATCTAGGCCAAAACTTGATGAAATCCAACCATTCAAAAGCCAAACTTGCATAAAATTGAAATTCCTACTACATGGAACTCTCAATTTTCGGAAACAACCAAGTTTAGTAGATCAAAACTATGAAGATTCAAAAAATGCTAGAACCTAGATCTATAAAAATCTGTGCATCCAAGTGAATAATGCCAAGTTCTAACTATTCTGAGGCCACGAGAAGAAGCTAATGGAACCATAAAAATTGGTCCTCAAGTGGAAGCAAGGGGCATTTGCCTACTGTGGGTGCTCGGTAGAGAAGAAAATAAGGAAGAAGAAGAAAAGGAGTAAATAAGAAAATGAATGAGGAGAGAGAAGGGTTGTTGGGTTAATAAATGATGGATGGTGGTAGGTAGCGGTTTGCATACTAATCCAAACCGAGCCAAACCAACCCGAACCCAACCGAACCCGATGCATGCCAAAGCCAAAAATAGACCAAACGAACCATGAAATGCTAACTAACCAATGCCAATGCAAAAACCTAAGGCTAGCCAGCCAGGACAAGTCGAAATACGGGTCCGAGATACGTACACGTATACCAAAATACGTATAACGAAATCCGAGGGTGACAACTCTATCCACCTTAAAAGAATTTTGTCCTCGAAATTTAATCAAGAGGCTAGAGATGTTGAGCGAGTTATACTAATCACAGGCAAGTTATAACTAGGCAATCAATCAAGCAATCATTCATGTAAGCAAAGAAGTTGAAGGCATAAGGCATAAGAAGATATTATACCTTACGAGTCAAGAAGGTCAGGATATCGCGATCGGATATCATCCTCACGCTCCCACGTTGACTCACCCAAAGGGTGATGACCCCAAGCAACACGGACTAACTTGATAGTCTTGTTCTTGAGTATCTTCTCTCTTTGGTCCAATATGGATACAGGTCTCTCCTTATACGAAAGGTTGGCACCAACAACCAATTTCGAATGATCAAGGACATGACTCGGATCCGGGATACACCATCACAATTGGGATACATGGAAGACATCATGCACCTCACGTAACGACGGCGAAAGAGCGAGACGATAGGACACATCACCTACTCGCTCTAGAATGTCGAATGGCCCTTTATACCAAGGACTAAGCTTTTCCCGTACGCCGAAATAAATGACGCCACGGGTAGGCGAGATCCTAAGAAATACATGGTCGCCGACAGAAAATTCAAGGAGATGCCGATAAGAATCGGCCCAATGATGTTGGCGATCTTGTGCAACTCGAAGATGATATCTGACTTGCCTGACCAACTCAATAGTCCGTGTGATCATCTCTAGACCAAGCATCTGCCTCTCGCCTGTATCATCCCATGCTAACGGAGGTCTACACTTTATGCCGTACAAGGCCTCAAAGGGTGCCATCTGGATACTGTCCTGGAAGCTGTTGTTATAGGAGAACTCCACGAGATGCAGGTGATCTTCCTACGAACCACCGAAGTCGAGGGTACATGACCGTAATATATCTTCAAGAGTATGGATCATACGTTCTGACTGCCCATCTGTCTGCGGATGATAAGCTGAACTGAACTTGAAACGAGTTCACAAACTTTTCTGAAGACTCCGCCAAAAGTGCGATATGAATCTTGAATCTCTGTCGGATACAATTCTGACTGGTACTCCATGTAACCTGACTATTTGCCTGAGGTACATCTCTGTAAGCTGATCCATCGACTGACCAACCCTGAAAGGAAGAAAATGAGCTACCTTGGTGAGTCTGTCGACTATAACCCCGATAGTATCTCTTCCAGTTGGGGATCTAGGTAATCCAGTTACAAAATCCATGGTAACGTGCTCCTATATCCATTCTGGGATCGGTAAAGGTTGAAAAAGTCCAGCCGGTCTCTGATGTTCAGCTTTAACTTATTGGCAAACTAAACATCGAGAGACAAACCGGGCTATCTCCCTCTTCATGCCATTCCACCAAAAATGTTGCCGGATATCACGATACATCTTCGTACCGCCTTGATGAATCGAATACTGAGAACTGTGAGCTTCTGCCATGATCTCCTGTCTGACATCATCACTAGGTACACAAAGACGCCTCCCATGTCGAAGTGTACCATCCTCATGGATACATAACTCTGGTCTTCGTCCTACTACACATTCTGCCGTAAGCCGCTGAAGCTTAGAATCTGTTGACTGAGCTAACTTGATTCTCTCAACTATACTGGAATAAACTTGCATACTGGCCATCAATTCCACATTGGTAAGAAGGACAACTTCTATACCCATCTTCTGAAGATCTGCTAACAATTTTGGTTGTGTTGTTAGAAAATAAACTTCGACTCTTCTGCTCAATGGATCTGTAACAACGTTGGCCTTCCCAGGATGATACTGCAGGTTGAAGTCATAATCCACAAGTAGCTCTAGCCATCTCCTCTGACGCATGTTAAGATCCTTCTGAGTAACCACATACTTCAAGCTCTTGTGGTCGGTGAAAATCTCCATCCTATCTCCATACAAGTAGTGTCTCCAAAGCATAAATGCAAACACTACTGCTGTCAGCTCCAAGTCGTGGGTCGGGTAATTCCTCTCATGATCACGAAGTTGACGTGAAGCATAAGCTATTATCTTCCCATGCTACATCAAAACACATCCTAAACCTCTGCCTGAAGCATCATAATATACTAAAAATCCCCCGGTCCTATCTGGAAGCGTGAGAATGGGTGCCATCATCAAGCCTCGCTTTAACTTCTCAAAAAAATCATGACATTCTGCTGTCCAAGCAAACTGCACTTTCTTGCGGGTCAACTGGGTCATAGGTACTGAAATCCGTGCAAAGTCCGAAATAAATCGCCGGTAGTAGCCGGCCAAGCCAAGAAAACTGCGAACTTCTGCACCACGATCTTCTGGGATCCACTTCTACTCCACCTTCGGTGATGATATGAGCCAAGTATGAAATACGATCGAGCAGAACTCGTATTTACTGAACTTCGCATACAACTGGTGTTCTCGAAGAATCTGGAGGACAACTCTAAGATGCTGCTCATGCTCCGCTTTACTCTTGCTGTAGACCAGGATGTCGTCTATGAACGTAATCACGATCTGATCCAAATAAGGCATGAAGATACGATTCATGAGGTCCTTGAATACAGTCGGCGCATTGGTTGCTCCAAAGGGCATAACAAGGAACTCCCAATGCCCATACCTGGATCTAAATGCCGTCTTCGGGATGTCCTGCTCTCTGACTCTGATCTGGTGGTATCCTGGCCGCAAGTCAATCTTCAAAAATACGGACGCCCCTTTGAGTTGATCAAACAAGTCAACTATCCTCGGAAGAGGTTATCTGTTCTTGATTGTCACTGAGTTCAAGGTACGATAGTCAACACATAATCTGGACGTACCATCCTTCTTTTTCACAAGAAGCATCGGGGCTCCCCAAGGCGATCCACTAGCACGGATGAATCCCTTGGTCCTGAGTTCTTCAATCATCTTTTACAAGATCTCCAATTCTGACGGTGCCATCCGGTAGACTCTCTCTGACACTGGTACTGCTCCGGGGATCAAGTCTATGGTGAACTCGATCTCTCCCTCTGGTGGCATACCTGGAAGCTCCTCGGGGAAAACATCGAGAAACTCTTCTACAACTCTGGAAAATTAAACTGCCGCTGCAACTGCCATCCAAAATAATGGAGGAGAAGGTTCTACTCCGCCTCGAAAAAATAAAAACTCTGGCTCACCAGGAATAGTAAAAATAATCTTGTCGATATGGCAATCTATTCTAGCATACTGGTCCCTCAACCAATCCATCCCTAAGACCACGTTATAATCGGCCATCGAAAATTCTGTCAACCTAGCGGGAAACTCTCTACCACAAACTACGATCCGACACGAGGAAAACACTCTATCTACTCCTACAAGTCTGTTACAAGTAAGTATATTGAGCCTTACTGATAATGTCTCGGGCTCCAGTCCTATCCGTGTCACGAATCGTGTAGACATAAATGAATGCGATACACCAGAATCAAATAGCGGTGATGCTTGGAAGGAGTTGATGAGAATAGTACCTGCCACCACCTCACTTGATGCTAGCTCCTCCTCCACGGTCAAAGCCATTACTTGACCTTGCCCTCTTGGTGCTGGTCCCCTCTGCTGGAAACCTCTCGGGAGATTCTGGATCTGAGCTTGGACTTGTGCATACTGCTGGGGGTTCTGCTGCTGAAATGCTTGGGCCTAAGGCGACAAAGGCCTCGGAAACGGGTACTGTTGCTGCTACTGGACTGGTACTGGGGCTGGCTCCCTAACCGAGGGACTAGAAAATGTTGAAGAAGATGAACTCCCCCTATTCGGGCAGTTCCCAACCGTGTGGTTCGGTACCCAATAAATCAAGCACAAAACCTGTGCTCTGTGACATTCTGACACCACATGCCCTGGCTTCCGACAATGAGTGCAACCCATTGCGGAAGACTGCTTCTGCTGCTGCTGGGGATATGCCGGGGTCGAATGCTGAATCGACGTAACGAAAGGCGTCCGTCTCGGAGCTCCAATGGTCAAAGCCCTAGCTACTGGGGTTGGTGCTGAAGACTGGTTCATCTGGCCGTGAGACCGCTTCCGACTTCCATTCCGGTCCATAATCCTCTGGGAGGTATACTCATGCCTCCTAGCTACTCTCAACACTGCATCGAAAGTCTGATGCTCAAACTGCTCCACCGCCAGTAAAATCTCCAGGTGGAGTCCCTGCTGGAACCGATGAGCTCTGTCGAACTTGGTCGCCACCAAGGTAGGAGCAAACCGACTAAGCCTGGAAAACTCGGCTGCATATCCATCGATCGTCCTACCCATCTGCTTCAAATTAGTAAACCTCGTCTGTAGATCATACCGAGCTACAGCGTCAAAGTACTTGGTTTGGAATCTCTTACGGAATACTATCCTGGAAATAGGTGCCACTAATCCAACGGCTTGTGCCGTCCACAAGCTGCGGGCTAGATCCAATAACTGTAGGCTCACTACGGCCACCTTCTCGTCTTCTAGGGACCTAACTGCTTCTAGAATAACCTCATTGTCCTGCAGCCAAGCGTGTGCGACAATAGCATCTTCGCTGCCATCAAAGAAGGAAGGGTTCAAGCGCTTGAAGCTGTTGGCCACACTGTTACCTTGATGACCACCTCTGCTTATAGCATCTTGTACTGTCTGGTGCAATGCATCATCCCGACGATCCTATGATACAAGCAACTCCCTGATGAGTCTAACTAAGACTACATTATCCTTTCTTGCAGGCTGGGCTGGCTGTACTAGGGGCTCTGGACCTCCGGGAAGCATGACTCGGGAAGCTGCTCTTGAGTGCTGATCTTGATCCTCTTGTTACGGGGGTACTCGTTGAGCTCCTTCCGACTGATTGGCAGGACCAGGAGTAATACCACTGAAGAAGATGACACAGGGAACAATAAGGAAGGACCAGGATAGATCAAAGATATAAGCATGTGATCAGGTCAAGATTTCAGTTATTTAGAGGATACGAGCAGAGATCAAGGGCGAGTGCTGATTGAGACATCTATTCGGTAAACCCTCACATATATTGATTCACAAGACTTGCATGGGCCATCACTTAAACCGTGTCACGCCCCAGAACCAGAATACTGGAGAGCGAGGGCGGGCACAGCCAGCTACGTATATTGAAGTGCAACCCACGTCGTTATACGGTCACGGCTGTCTAGATACATGAGGGTTTAACTACAAGCCATCAGTCTCTTATGGTCATGAACAAGCCTATTGTCTCAATCTCAAGCAAGTAATAGCAGTTACAAGATGTCAGAGCACCAAATATACAATAGTAAGGCGTCCCATACATTACATATTTGGATGATCATGAAGCTAGTCATATAAAATGTAAAGACTAGCAAGAGTTTCAGTCATACATGATCAACCCAAGGATTTGTTAATCATGCTACAGCCTGTAGGCAGACAATAAGTAAAGTGCAATCGAGCTAACATGTGCTCATCGGCTAAATACCTCAAAAGAATACTTTTAGAATAGAGTGGGAGAGCAAAAATAAAACCCACTCGTTGCCAGGGTTACGCTTGGTGGTCACCATCTGGCTGGAAGGTAGGAAGATCCTCTCGAGCTGCTCCGATATCTGGCCATGCAAAACCAGCTGGGTCAGATCCCAAAAAGAGCAAGTACCACAAAGGAGGCTTCACTTAAGAACTAAAACCAGCATATCAGAACATAAAATAAGAATATAATAATAAGACATGAAATCTAGATAGGGTAATAAATGTCAAGAGGATGAGAAATTATTCCGATCTGTTATTGATAAGGTAGGCATAAGCAATCATGTTCCAAAGTAGCCAGGTAAGACAAGGCTTTGACTGGTTAGACTCCATCCAACATTCACGACAAAGCAATAAGTATGGCTTGATACTTTAACTAACTAGGGTTATCACAGGCCTAGTTACTAGCAAGATGCAATGAGATGTTCCAACAGCAACAAGTCCTACAGACCATCCAGGTTATCCAGACAAAATTAGGGATTGAGTTCATGTGGGTACATCGTCCAAGAAACGTATGTATTCTTAAGTAGCTTGGAGGATGTAACACATGGCAGTGTGCTGCAAATGTACCGTAATCGACGGCAGGCTACAAATCCCATGATGGGGCGCCCAGATAACGGGATTATCTGTAGTTGGGAAATCTCTTCATGACTACTGGATTATTCTAGTTATTAGCCTTAGTCAGTTTCAATAGGTACCCCTGAGCATGGTACTCAGGGGTCCATGCCCTAGACATAATGCAAGACAATACTGGTTCATTTGTACAAACACAATCGTCCACGGTGTCTAGGCCATTCATTCTTACTATGTCATGCTAGCCGTCGCAACAGCATTCAATAGTTCCCTTCATGCTTACTTGTCATATCCTGCCATGTTATGTCACGTCAGTTTACTTGTTATACCATGCTGTGTACAATTATCATTCCAATCATATTTATCTAATTCGTGATTATCAAGTTCATGACAAAAGGTACAAGAACATAAAAGGGCAAACGGGATACGCCAAGGGGCTCAAGTCTCTACGCTAGCGAAACTACGCTAGGCCAAAGGGCCCCGAGCGTAAAGTAGATTTATGCGGGCAAAACCAAGGAAGGACGGCTCTACGCGAGCAGGGCTGCACACGAGCGAGACTCTACACGAGCGTGAGAGTCTACGCGAGCAAGGCTGCACGCGAGCGAGACTCTATGCGAGCGAGCACTCTACGCAAGCGAGACTCTACGCGAGCGAGAGTAGCCCCTGCGTAGAGTTCGGATCAACTCAGTGTAGAACAGATTGCGCTGGTACGTAAGCACGTGTGAGTAAAGGGAAAACACTACGCTGGCACGTAAAAAAACGTGGGCGTAAAGGCTTTGTCTTCTCCCCAAGGCTGGGACATGCAACCATGGGACTTAAGAAACTCAAGAAACCCCATCTCGGCCAAAACTTGATGAAATCCAACCATTCAAAAGCCTAACTTGCGTAAAATCAAAATTTCTACTACATGGAACTCTCAGTTTTCGAAAACAACCAAGTTTAGTAGATCAAAACCATGATGATTCGAAAAATGCTAAAACTTAGATCTACGAAAATCCTTGCATCCAAGTAAAAAATGCCAAGTTCTAAACTATTCTGAGGCCACGAGAAAAAGTTAATGGAACCATAAAAATGGGTCCTCAAGTGGAAGCAAGGGGCACTTGCCTACTGCGGGTGTTTGGTGGAGAAGGAAATGAGGAAGAAGAAGAAGAAGAGGAGTTAATGAGAAAATGAATTAGGAGAGAGAAGGGTTGTTGGGTTAATAAATGATGGATAGTGGTAGGTAGGGGTTTGCATACTAACCCAAACTGAGCTAAACCAAGTCGAACCCAACCGAACCCGATGCATGCCAAATCCAAAAATAGACTACACGAACCATGAAATGCTAATTAACCCATGCCAATGCAAAAACCCAAGGCTAGCCAGCCAGGACAAGTCAAAATATGGGTCCAAGATACGTACACGTATACCAAAATACGTATAATAAAATCCGATGGTGACACGGTGAATGATTTCGCTCTCCAAAAATACCTTAACTGAGTTTTAGGATTTTTGAGATTCCGGCAAACAAGTTTGCTCTCCAAAATATCCTGTAGCCCTCCAAGAAGAAGAAGAAGAAGCATTGTTGCTCAAAGCAAGATTCATTTTTTATACGATCCGCTTTCAGGAACAAGCAAGTTCTCGAAGAACCTCTAGAATGCTCGCTGGTCAACTTTTTATGACTCGAACGGGCTCCCTGGACTCAACGAGCTCCCTTTATTTTATTTTTATTTTTGTGCCTTTTTCAAAGGAGGCCATGACACTCTATATACAGAGTGGAAAAGACTTATCTTCTTCTCCTATCCGATGTCGGGCTAAAAGTAATATGCCTTTTTTCATGCTTCTACATGACCCCCTTCAAAGTTTTTAAAACTTGGACAAGTTTTGAAATACTTTGAACAAGAAATATGTGCAATAGAGCTGTTTAGGCGCATAACATTTTGTTTTTTTGGTGTGACAATCCTATCAGAGGTAATATAGACATGATAGGTTTGGGTAATTCTGCTGGGGACTTTATGTGGACTAATCATCCTTGGTGTACTCATAACTAAGTACGGATGGTAAGTTGAGATAATAGACATCATCAGAGGTATTATGGACGTTCTGGTAAAAACTCAATTGGTAGGATGTTTACTCAGAGGTAATATGGACATGGTAAACATAGAATCCCATTAAAGGTATCTTACTCAGAGGTTATACTGAAAACAATTCAGAGGTGATATGGATGTGATTATTTACTGTTAGGGATATAACGATCAGAAACAGAGACTTCAGTACAAACAAGTTTGCTCTCTGTTCTGAGTAACGATCAGAAACATATACTTCTTGTAAAATAAATTTTGCTCTCTATTATGATTTTATAGGATTTCGGAGACTTCTTGCAAACAAGTTTGCTCTCCTAATTTTCTGAAGTTAGGATTTCAGATACTTCCTTCAAACAAGTTTGCTCACCTAATTTTCTGAAGTTGAGATTTCAGAGACTTCCTACAAACAAGTTTGCTCTCCTAATTTCTTGAACTGAGTTTCAGTACTTTGGAGATTCCGGCCAATGAGTTCACTCTCTAAAAATACCTGAAATGAGTTTTAGGATTTTGGAGATTCCGAAAAACAAGTTTGTTTTCCAAAATATCCTGCAGCCCACCAAGAAGAAGAAGAAGCACTGTTGTTCAAAGCAAGATTCATTTTTATACGATCCGCTTCTAGGAACCAGTAAGTTCTCAAAGAACCTGTGGAACGCTCGCTAGTCAATTTTTTGTGACTCGAGAGGGCTCCTTTTGTTTTTTTCATTTTTGTGCCCTTTTCAAATGAGGCCAGGGGGCTCTATATATAGAGTGGAATGAGACTTATCTTCTTCTCCTATCCGATGTGGGACTAAAAGTAATATGCCTTTTTCCATGCTTCTACATAACAGCTTAGTAAGGTCTATGCAATATGGACAAGAAAGGCTACCATACGTACTCCAATGCGATAAAATTCCATGAAGCAAGAAATCATCAATGGTCTATATAAATATTGCTATCATCTAAAAAAGCTGCTTCTTTGAAACATCATATGCATATGTATCGACATCAACAATCACTTCAAATCATATATCAAAGCTTCAAGTACACATCAATGTTCTTCGTCATCAACCTATGGATGGTAATCAATAACATATACATACTATTATTCCTTGTCAGGAACCTTGAGTAGGTGATCTTATAATGATTAACTCTATAAATTCTGCATATGTATTTATCTTTATCATCTTTGTAGTATAACATGCAACCGTTTTGACATGCATCAATCTTCTCATATCCAGCCAGGGAGATTTTACCATTCTTTTAGATTGTTAGAAGTTCTAGCCAACTACATACCTTTTGGAAAAATCTCAACAATCAACTCTATCAAATGATTGTAGCTTTCTTGCAACATGTTAAAATCTGATTTGATACATAGTAATCTTGTAACCACCTCCACGGGAAAGGATCCTAATAACTAGAATATTAAGGAGTTATCGTATTATCCAACAACTCCATGAACTTTACAACATCATCATTCGCCGCCTCCTCCGTATTATCATTGTATGGAGCAAATTAGGGCCCATAGCATCAAAAACCATGTTCACAATTTAGTCTTCCATTTCATCGTCATCATCATCGACCCCCATAGGATGGTCAGGATATTTATCATCTAGTCGAGTCACAATATATCCTTGTGAGGCCCACTTGTAGTAGCTTCTCTTAAATATCTTGGAGTATAGATGGAATGCCAACAAAGCTTCATTCTGAAAATCTACAATGTGATAATTCAGCATGATATTTGAATTTAGTACCTCCCGTCACTACCAAAATAAGTAAAATTAGCGATGAAATTAGCGATTCTGAAAGCAAACATCGCAATTATTTTGCATATTGGCGACGAACAAAAAATGTCCCAAAACTTCACTGATTGTGACGTTTAGCGTCGTTCAACGACTACCTTTAGTTTCATGAAAGTTAACGTCGTGGATTAGTCAGTAAATGTTGCTATATTTTTAATTATAGCGAAGTTTAGCGAATTCCGTCATATTAAGTCACAATATATTAAGCCACGGCGACGTTTAGCGACGTAGTTAATATAGGGCTAGGGTGCCGGTTCGAGTTTTATTATTTTGTTCCTAAAAAAAATGATTCATGCCTGACCGCCCCTCCCCCTGCGAAACTCCGATCCCGAGCGCTCGACGAACACCCGACCTCCCGACGACCCCCCTATCCCTCTGGCGACCCACCCATCCCGGTGACCCCTCGATTTCTTCGCCCCTGCGACCCCAATCGCAGCTAGTCCCCTACGGTGCAGCTGCTCTCCGGTGCCTCTGATCCGATCCCCTCCTCAGTCAACCCCCCCGATCTCACTAAACCCCCCCCTCTCTCTCTCTCTCTCTTTCGTTCGATGGACACAGGACACAGAGACACACGTTGACATGGAACACACATGAGCACAGAGACTTGTATACGCTGACACGGGATATTCACAATGAGACTTGGACACGGGACACACACAATGACCTGAGACATACACACAATGACACTGACACATAATAATTTCAGTTAAATTTTTATATTTAGTTAATTTTTAGAATATGTTTAGGGATTATATTCTATTTTGATATTGGACAAATGCTGACATGAGACATACACGCGATGGCACACTGACACTGGACAATAGTTGTGGAATTTGTTCATTTTGTTCATTTAGTTAATTTTTAGAATATGTTTAGGGGTTATATTCTATTTTGATACATAATTAGGAATTGGTTATGTATTTGAGGTTATAGTGACATGGACACACAAATCAGATACTAACATAGACACACACTGATTTTCATGTCAATGAGTGTGTATATATGTGTATGGATTGCATTCTAATTTTTGCATAAGTTTAATTAATATCAAGTTGATATTACATATATATAGGACACAACATAGATACATAAATGAGTTAGTATGGATACATGTTAGTATGATATCGTAAAATGAGTATATGTGTATTTCCTAGTTTAGTGTGTGAATATAGGCTTGAAGGTTAGTTCTGGGAAGGAGTTAGTATCATAGAGACTTAGGTAATGTCATTGAGTAGTAGGTATCGTAATGTCAAGTTATACTTTAGTATACCCAGGGTATACTATGATACAAAGGTAAAGGTAGTGGTCAAGACATGAGTCAAGATACTAGGTACCAAGTAGTGTTGATACCCAAGATATCAAGTTTCAATTGTATGTTGGTACCAAGATACCAAATACCTAGAGTGTTATCAATACCTATGTTTATATTGGACACTCCGAGATCAAGTTTTTCTTGTGGGCTCACAAGGAACAGATGACGACAGAGATATCATTATCTCTTAGGTTAAGTGTCTGTGTTAGCCTGAAATCAAGTGTCCATGTGAGCCATTCTCTGAAAACTAAATTTACTTATGCAAGCCTTTTGAGCCTTTTGAGGAATGTTTTTCATGTCGGCATTGTGGAGAAGGCGAATCCACAGCCAAGGTAGACCGGAGACACAATATGGAAGGAGGTTAAATATTTTCCAAGTGCTATCGAAGAGCCTACAAAGGGGTACAAGTGTGATGGATTTGATCGCACTTATAACTGGATGAAAATGAGTATATTCTGGGACCTGCCATATGGAGCACCAATCTGATCAGAAATAACCTTGATATCATGTATATTGTCACGACCCGCACCCACTGTGAGGGTACGAGAACGTAACAACGCCCAGCCTACGCCACAGTGTCGGCGGTAGAACGCTGTCCTAGGTCAATCATCTAACAATATAAAGGTACCTTTACAGTGTATACACTCCGAATGGAGGTGACATAGCAATATACAGTCTCAATCACATCTAAGGCAGAATGATAAGATAAAAGATAGATAGATAAATACTGGAATGAAAGAATATACATCACAACCAGAGAGTCTAAGTGTCTAAAATATCATCTCAGCAACCATCCAGAATACAAGTCTCACTACTGAATATAAAAGAATATGTACAATCCAGATCTCAAAATGACTGAAATAGTAAAACCTTGACTAGGGAGCCTCAGTCTCTAAGCTAGTGGATCAGGCTGGAAATCTGGGTCACACATGTCATCTACAGCTGTGCCATAGTAAGTGTCTACGCAGGCCTCATCCTCATCCTCTGTAATATTTTCAATAGGTCCAGTCAGGACAGGAGCGAGCACAAAACATCTCACGCAGTTCATATCATGTTAGGAAATATAAAGCATGCAATAGAGTAAGGTACATGAAACGCTGAAAAAAGAATGTATATGAAAAACAGTAGAGATTTGATAACAGGAAATATCTATATATGATAAGTAAGAACTGTAAGCCTACTGTGATTTAGAGTACAATATGGTTATGTAAACGGTCTAGGAAAATGCAATGGTAACTCCATTGTACGTGGGTGTACAATAGACATATACAATAGTTATACAATATTGTACAATAGAATTTGAGTACATAACCAATTCTACTCCCCCTCCCCAATCAATACACAAGGATCCACTCCAGTTACGTTATCTTGCACAATAGTGTACAATGTTATACAATAGATGTACAATATTATACAATAGATGTACAATGTTATATAATAGTTGTACAATGTTATACAATAGTGTACAATGGTCTATCCCTGGGACTCATGTGATACTGAGAGTACAATATGCACAAGGAGTATACAAGGATATGGGTATTCAATAAATACAATATATAAGTGAAACACACATCACAATATGTATCTAGTGAATACAAGGGGATAACATCTCAAAAGAAGATCCATATAGTACCAATCTGTGATAACAATCGTGTCAGCATCAAGTACAGTAATCTAAAACAAGAATATAAATCCAGACAAGTATAAAACGGTCAGAGAATGTACTCGCCTGATCTTCCGAGTGTCTGAAGAGAATATACTGTCCGAGGAGTGGTGTCTGTCTCCTATAGAACAGTACAAGTCACAACAAGTCTAAAATGGTAAAAAAGATGCACTACAATGCGTTCTACATGAATCTAGGTCAATCGAGACCAAAGTTAACTCTTGGGCAACTCTGGTCAACCCTAGAAGTCAAACTAGGTCAACCAAGTCAAACCTAAGTCAAACTAGTCTATACTAGGCTAACAAGGCTATTCTAAGTCTAACAAGACTACACTAGTCTATTCTAGGCTCACTAGCTAAGCAGATACAACCATAGGCCATAGGCTAAGAGACTAGGCCATGGGCCAAGGCAATACCATGCCTAAGACCAACCATAAATCATAAACACAAGACGAAATTATCTATAACAGAATATCACACATATTAATATGGCTATGCAATATAACATAGCCTACACAACTTTAATATAGAATATGCATATTAGTATATAGGCTCCTCTTAAATACCACACATACATATTTATATCCAATATATTTATAGGACACACTCATCTATATATATAGGGTACCTATATATATATCTCAATACATATACATATATACTAGTGTGTGTGTGTCATGGGTTAAACATAGGTGTATGAACTAGTGTAGCATGAGAATAAGGGTGTAAATGTGAGAGAGGAAACATGTGTGTGCGTGTGGCTTGAGAGTGAACTCAAGTGTGAGTGATAAAACAGTGAAGCATGTGTGTGTGTGAATAGGGTGATAGATTAGAGGGTGTGTGTCATATAGTATGTATCAAGAGAGGGTGTGAGGGTGATGTGGTAGTGTAACAGTGTGCAGGAAAAATCAATGAGGAACAACAGTGAGGGGAAAAACAGTGAGAACAGTGAGCATTTATATATAGGTGTGTATGTGGAAGATGACACATGTAAACAGTGAGCATCCTATTAAATCTCAGTTTTAACACATAGGAAAACCCCCAAAAACAGTTAACAGTCCCCCCCCTCAATCTCAGATTTCAACTATTAATTAAACAGTTCAAACCAACACACATATACACATGAATACCATTTAACAGTCCCCCAAATCAAAATCCCAGATTTTGAATCCAAACCTCATCAAATCAAACCCCAATTCCTCATACCATTAGATAATACATAGGTGCACATATTAGGGCTTAAAAACCATGCAATTAGCAGTGTTGATTAGGTTAAGATGAATGCTAAATTTGGATTATGAAATCTAGAAAAATTCAGAAATATAGACTGAATAATGATGTATCAGTAAATAGGAAAATAGAGAGAATTGAACAATAAAATTGATTAAAAACACAAATACAGTGGTAGGTAATGAATGAACACAATGTGTACGTGTTATGTGGTGTGTTTTTGTCCACCAAAGTGGACACATCGTGTCCAATCAAACTAAAACCGAAAACAGCAAAATACTAGACACAGACAATAGTAAGCAGCGTGCACGTGTTCACGGTGTTCGTGCACTCGACACAAAGCGACACAACCCACGTGGTTGTGTCCAAGGGTCGACCTAGACTAGGGCTAGGGATAGGACACCCTGCCATGTGTCCATGTAGCGTATACGCGACACAAGACACGCGTGTCAGTGGTCGATTGGCAGCCGACTGAAACAGTGCACGAATCAGTGCACACGCTCGTGCGTGTCCGACACGACACGTGGGGCTCTAAAACTTGGGGAGCCCCGTATCAGTGTCGGCCCCGTGCCACACGCCAAGTCTTACGTGTCGAGGAGGCGTGTCCGTGTCGCAATCGCGCCCGAGCAGCAGGGCATGCACAGTGCCTGTGCACGCGCGCGCGCGACCACTTGTTCGCGTGTCCGTGTGGACTCGACACGACACCAAGACACCACAAAATCAACAAAAACGTGTAACCGAGACCTAAAACTAATTTCCTATTCAAACACAATCTCAAAAATCACACGAAATGTCCATTGGGGCATTTCATCAAACACGTGCCAAGTGACACTGATATGTGTCCAAAAAAGACATGAAATGGACACGAAAATTAGGGCTTCCTATTCCTACAGTTAGGTTAGGTCTAGGGCTCTCTAAATATGAAATAAAATCAAGATTCTATGGAGGGGATTAAAAATTACCTATATGTGTCAAATCCTTCAAAAAGCTTCAAAGAGAGGTGCTCCTCTTGATGGCCAAACTCCTCCAAAGTGCTCCCAAGCTGAGAATACTCATAACCAACAGCAAGAGGAGCAAAATTAGAACCCAATGCAATTGGTTTGGGGGAAAAAGGATTTAAAATGGATTTACTATGATTTAATGAAGATGGGGGCTTACCTCTCTCTAAAACTTGGCAAAATCCTCATGGAGGCTAGCCCTAACTTTGAGGGGTATTAAATAGGATGGGGGGGACTATCATGACCAGCCATGGGCTGATTAGAATTAGGGTTAGCTACATAGTGTGGGCCTATGGGCTTTAAGGCTTAAGTCATTAGTCATGACTTATGAAATCATAAGCCATTCTAGCCTAATTAATTCCTAATCTCTCCAAACAAGTTTCAATGAGTTAAACCTCACTAACTTAGGTCAAACCAAGGTTACTTAACCTAACCAAGTGGCCATAACCTAGGTTAGCCTCATAGTCAATACTAGTCAAAGTCAACTATAGGCCCAAAATCAATTATACTAAAAATCATATTAATTCTAATAAATCTAAATAATACATAATAATTCCAAATAATTCCCAAAATTACAAAAAATGACTAAAATACCCCTTAAACTAGAAATGATAAATGAAATACCCTAATCACAAGGCTAGGCTCTAGGGTTACACTAGCAAGACACCAAATCATAAGTCATGATTTAAGATAGTTTAAAATTATATTAAAAATCACTAAAAATCATAATATGAAATAAACATCATTAAATAATAATTATAATTACAAACTTTCAAAATTACCCTCTTCTGAAAAACTGGGTGTTACAATCCTACCCAACTTATAAAAATTTCGTCCTCGAAATTAAAATGTTCCTACTCCTTCTAGGTCAAACCCCCCACAATCAAGTCTCAGAACTTAATACAACATACGATTAAATAGGACGGCATACAGGGTCATGGCATACGGTGGTAATAAAAGTCTCATCTAGGTATACTAGTCATACTAGACCAAAACAATCATAGGGTATCAAAACATACAAGCAATCTAGGGTGCTAATTAGAAGGATACAGAAATAACAATCATCAAGACTGTAAGGCAGTCTACCCTCCTATATGAAAACTGGTACTTATCAAAAATAAAATATAATAAGGATAACTACCAATTATCTATTAAGGGATACTATTCAAGAAAATTAAAATTAAAAGTTAAGGAGTGAAAGTCAATTGCATGGAATCCAATCACAATATGTATATAGAGAGTGTGTTAGACAGGGAAAAGCTAGCATTATGTAAGGGTTATGTGGCTTGTGTGAATTATACATGAAAGTGCATAAGAGGATCTGTGTCTCAACTATAGCTATTAAGTCACACTATTCATGGCATATTGGTTAAGCAGTCTATAAGGCACAAGCTATTTACTCATAACATGCATGGCTAACCATATATATAAGTATACCTATATGTATAGAGAGGTAGAGATTTTAATTGCATCTACATACATTATAACATGTTTACAGAAATATATATATATATATATATATATATATATATATATATATATATATATATATATCTATATAGCTATACGAACATAACATAGAGATGAAGGGTTAGGTTTTCATGGCAGTTATGAACATTAGTGTAGAGTGTCAAGTGTACATGGGTTAAAACTTAAAATGAAGGGTTCAATCATTCAGTTTAGCTCAATATTACATATTAAATCTGAAATTGAACTACACATATTGAAAGCAATGTAAAAAAAAATGTTAACATATATTAAGTTTTTAAAATTTGGAGAAATTCGAACATCAAAACCAACTCAATGTCTACTACAACCACAACCTAACATGTAAGAGTATGAAACCTAACATTATACACCTACACACAACCATGTATACGGCTCAAACATTACTATTAAAAAAACTGCATATTGACTAATCACTTAGAATTCAGACTTAAAGGGTTAATATGTATACAGTCTCAGGTTTGACAATCTCAACACAAAACTCAACCAAACTCAACCAATATCTTTTAAAATTGAAACCTCGCATATAACATACATGCGTGGTGATGTAAACAACAACTAATAACATGAAATTTAAATTTAATTTACGAATTTAATCTGGAAAACAGAGAACTAGTCACTGATACTGTCCTATATTAGAATTATTAGGATTTTGAAAAATTAGATACTGTCCTATATTAGAATCATTAGGATTTTGAAAAATTAATATTAACATATTAATATGCATTTAGATAGGTTGGTGATCAAGTATAGCATGCATACGTGTCAGGCAAGCACCTGTGTCCACTATATTATATATTCTAAGGTAATACAAGAAATAATGGCAAGAAGAAAATAACGATAAAATCCGTTCTGCTTATCTGTTTAAAAGAAGGAACCATTTGAAACCAGAGTTATAATATCAAATCTAAGTCAAGGTCTAGCAAAGTCATTGGTTTATTGAATTAGGAAAAATTTATAGCAAGAAGTTACACAAGGTTATAATAACAGCTAGGCTACTCCTACTCATACTCCTACTCCTAAGTTATTTGATGATGGGGTACAATTTATACAACAGAATGGTATGATAGAGATGATATGTTTAAAAACCGTCTCAAGATACAGTCTGATAATCATATGCGTCTGTCCAAAATCATGTTGCCTATTGTCCTCATTATGCTAGTGAGCAATGCTACGATAATTACAGAGTCCCTGACTAAGGTACGTACTCCTAGGTTCATGGTATTTAAAATTTTTGTATTGCCGCATGCGATGGCGAAAACCTTAAATTTCCATACCCGAGAAATACATCCAAAATCTGACTATATGTCCTCACTATGCCAGCTAACACGACTCTCGAAGATTCTAGATCTCATAACTGAGGTGACCTAGCCCACATGATTTCCTTAGAAGAAAAAAAATAAACATAACAAAAGAGCAACATGACAAAAATTAATCAATCAGCAAGGAACAGATGGAATAGGATTTCAAGGTAGTTATAAAAGACAATTACGGGAATGGAATCGAGAAGAACGGAACTTGCAGCAAGATCTCCAATGGTCTGTGCATCCTCGATTGTCCTGGCGATAGCTCGCCCCTGCTGGTTTCCTTCGGTCAGCTGCTGATGCTGCATGAACCGCTGCTGCTGAGAAAAATTGAGAATGACGGGAAAAAGTCCCTGTACAGTCAGAGGTGCACCTCCTATGTAGCAGAAACGCCAACCTGAGTCGGCACAACAGAAACTGCGGTCTCGAGGCCCTGATAAACAGGACGAGAGGTGACCAGCCTCTCGATAGTATCCCTCGAACCGAAGCGATGAGATCGTATCTTCATAATCATCATGAAGACAGATCAAAACAAGAAACAATTTTTGAGAATAAAACGAAAATTCAAGGAGGACAGTTTATATTCAAGGGAACAACAAGCAGCATATTTAGATAAAAGGGATCTGATAAGGAGTTTTTCCTAATGTGATTGAGTACCATTAAAATATCCTAATTCTACTGCAGGCTGTAGTGATACCCTAGTTCCAATACCACTACATAAATTCGACCTGCATGGGCCACCACTAAAAACGTGTCACGACCCGCACCTACTGTGAGGGTATGAGAACGTAACAACGACCAGCCTACGCCACAGTGTCGACGGTAGAACGCTGTCCTAGGTCAATCATCTAATAATATAAAGGTACCTGTACAGTGTATACACTCCGAATGGAGGTGACATAGCAATATACAGTCTCAATCACATCTAAGATAGAATGATAAGATAAAAGATAGATAGATAAATACTGGAATAAAAGAATATACATCACAACCAGAGAGTCTAAGTGTCTAAAATATCATCTCAGCAACCATCCAGAATACAAGTCTCACTACTGAATATGAAAGAATATGTATAATCCAGATCTCAAAATGACTGAAATAGTAAAACCTAGACTAGGGAGCCTCAGTCTCTAAGCTAGTGGATCAGGCTGGAAATCTGGGTCACACATGTCATCGACAGCTGTCCCATAGTAAGTGTCTACGCAAGCCTCATCCTAATCCTCTGTAATATTTTCAACATGTCCAGTCAGGACAGGAGCGAGCACAAAACATCTCACGCAGTTCATATCATGTTAGGAAATATAAAGCATGCAATAGAGTAAGGTACATAAAACGCTAAAAGAAGAATGTATATGAAAAATAGTAGAGATTTGATAATAGGAAATATCTATATATGATAAGTAAGAACTGTAAGCCTACTGTAATTTAGAGTACAATATGGTTATGTAAACGGTCTAGGAAAATGTAATGGTAACTCTATTGTACGTGGGTGTACAATAGACATATACAATAGTTATACAATATTGTACAATAGGATTTGAGTACATAACCAATTCTACTCCCCCTCCCTAATCAATACACAAGGATCCACTCCAGTTACATTATCTTGCACAATAGTGTCCAATGTTATACAATAGATGTACAATATTATACAATAGATGTACAATGTTATACAATAGTTGTACAATGTTATACAATAGTGTACAATGGTCTATTCCTGGGACTCATGTGATACTTAGAGTACAATATGCATAAGGAGTATACAAGGATATGAGTATTTAATAAATACAATATGTAAGTGAAACGCACATCACAATATGTATCTAGTGAATACAACGGGATAACATCTCAAAAGAAGATCCATATAGTACCAATCCGTGATAACAATCGTGTCAGCATCAAGTACAGTAATCTAGAGCAAGAATGTAAATTCAGACAAGTATGAAACGGTCAAAGAATGTACTCGCCTGATCTTCCGAGTGTCTGAAGAGAATATACTGTCCGAGGAGTGGTGTCTGTCTCCTATAGAACAGTACAAGTCACAACAAGTCTAAAATGGTAAAAAGATGCACTACAATACGTTCTACATGAATCTAGGTCAATCTAGACCAAAGTCAACTCTTGGTCAACTCTGGTCAACCCTAAAAGTCAAACTAGGTCAACCAAGTCAAACCTAAGTCAAACTAGTCTATACTAGGCTAACAAGGCTATTCTAAGTCTAATAAGACTACACTAGTCTATTCTAGGCTCACTAGTTAAGCAGATACAACCATAGGCCATAGGCTAAGAGACTAGGCTATGGGCCAAGGCAATACCATGCCTAAGACCAACCATAAATCATAAACACAAGACAAAATTATCTATAACAGAATATCACACATATTGATATGGCTATGTAATATAACATAGCCTACACAACTTTAATATAGAATATACATATTAGTATATAGGCTCCTCTTAAATACCACACATACATATTTATATCCAATATATATAGGACATACTCATCTATATATATAGGGTACCTATATATATATCTCAATACATATACATATATACTAGTGTGTGTGTGTCATGGGTTAAACATAGGTGTGTGAACTAGTGTAGCATGAGAATGAGGGTGTACATGTGAGAGAGGAAACATGTGTGTGCGTGTGGCTTGAGAGTAAACTCAAGTGTGAGTGATAAAACTGTGAAACATGTGTGTGTGTGTGAATAGGATGATAGATTAGAGGGTGTGTGTCATATGGTATGTATCAAGAGAGGGTGTGAGGGTGATGTGGTAGTGTAACAGTGTGCAGGAAAAATCAGTGAGGAACAACAGTGAGGGGAAAAAACAGTGAGAATAGTGAGCATTTATATATATGTGTGTGTGTGGAAGATGACACATGTAAACAGTGAGCATCCCATTAAATCTCAGTTTTAACACATAGAAAAACCCCCAAAAACAGTTAACAGTCCCCCCCCCCTCAATCTCAGATTTCAACTATTAATTAAACAGTTCAAACCAACACATATATACACATGAATACCATTTAACAGTCCTCCAAATCAAAATCCCAGATTTTGAATCCAAACCTCATCAAATCAAACCCCAATTCCTCATACCATTAGATAATACATAGGTGCACATATTAGGGCTTAAAAACCATACAATTAGCAGTGTTGATTAGGTTAAAATGAATGCTAAATTTGGATTACAAAATCTGGAAAAATTCAGAAATATAGACTGAATAATAAGGTATCAGTAAATAGGAAAATTGAGAGAATTGAATAATAAAATTGATTAAAAACACAAATACAGTGGTAGGTAATGAATGAACACAATGTGTACGTGTTATGTGGTGTGTTTGTGTCCACCAAAGTGGACACAATGTGTCCAATCAAACTAAAATCGAAAACAGCAAAACACTGGACACAGACAACAGTAAGCAGCGTGCACGTGTTCACGGTGTCCGTGCACTCGACACAAAGCGACACAACCCACGTGGTTGTGTCTAAGGGTCGACCTAGACTAGGGCTAGGGATAGGACACCCTGCCATGTGTCCATGTCGCGTGTACACGACACAAGACACGCGTGTCAGTGGTCAATTGGCAGCCGACTGAAACAGTGCACGAATCAGTGTACACGCTCGTGCATGTCCGACATGACACGTGGGGCTCTGAAACTTGGGGAGCCCCGTGTCAGTGTCGGCCCCGTGCCACACGCCCAGTCTCACGTGTCGGGGAGGCGTGTCCGTGTCGCAATCGCGCCCGAGCAGCAGGGCAAGCATAGTAGCTGTGCACGCGCGCGCGCGACCACTTGTTCGCGTATCCGTGTGGACTCTATACAACACCAAGACACCACAAAATCAATAGAAACGTGTAAGCAACACCTAAAACTAATTTCCTATTCAAACACAATCTCAAAATCATACGAAATGCCCATTGGGGCATTTCATCAAACACGTGCCAAGTGACACTGATACGTGTCCAAAAAGGACACAAAATGGACACAAAAATTAGGACTTCCTATTCCTACAGTTAGGTTAGGTCTAGGCTCCCTAAATATGAAATAAAATCAAGATTCTATGGAGGGGATTGAAAATTACCTATATGTGTCAAATCCTTCAAAAAGCTTCAATGAGAGGTGCTCCTCTTGATGGCCAAACTCCTCCAAAGTGCTCCCAAGCTGAGAATACTCATAACCAACAGCAAGAGGAGCAAAATTAGAACCCAATGCAATTGGTTTGGGGGAAAAAGAATTTAAAATGGATTTACTATGATTTAACGAAGATGGGGACTTACCTCTCTCTAAAACTTGGCAAAATCCTAATGGAGGCTAGCCCTAACTTTGAGGGGTATTAAATAGGATGGGGGAGACTATCATGACCAGCCATGGGCTGATTAGAATTAGGATTAGCTACATGGTGTGGGCCTACGGGCTTTAAGGCTTAAGTCATTAGTCATGACTTATGAAATCATAAGCCATTCTAGCCTAATCAATTCCTAATCTCTCCAAACAAGTTTCAATGAGTTAAACCTCACTAACTTAGATCAAACCAAGGTTACTTAACCTAACCAAGTGGCCATAACCAAGGTTAGTCACTAGGTTAGTCTCCTAGTCAACACTAGTCAAAGTCAACTATAGGCCCAAAATCAATTATACTAAAAATCACTAAAAATCATATTAATTCTAATAAATCTAAATAATACATAATAATTCCAAATAATTCCCAAAATTACAAAAATGACTAAAATACCCCTCAAACTAGAAATGATAAATGAAATACCCTAATCACAAGGCTAGGCTCTAGGGTTACACTAGCAAGACACCATATCATAAGTCATGATTTAAAATAGTTTAAAATTATATTAAAAATCACTAAAAATCATAATATGAAATAAACATCATTAAATAATAATTATAATTATAAAATTTCAAAATTACCCTCTTCTGGAAAACTGGGTGTTACATATATCGAGAATAATGTGTTTGAAAACATAATTAATACTGTGGTGGATGTAAAGGAAAAGACGAAAGACAAGCCCAAGGCCAGGTTGCACTTGGAAGATATATATAGACGTCCTGCGTTGCATTTAACTAGATGAAGGCAATGGAAAGTATAAATAGCCTAAGGCAATTTTTTTATTAGACAAAGAGGATAAATTGAGACTTTGTAGGTGGATTCAGGGCCTAAATTTTTTTTTACGGGTACATGTCGTGTCACGACCCGCACCCGCTTTCCAGGATACGAGTGTGTATCCAAGTCCAACCTACACTGCGGTATCAGCGTTGTAAGATGTCTAGACCCCAATGGTAAGTACACAATATTTGCTTATCAAATAATCTCTTTATTTTCTCATTCAGAATAACTAAATTAATTATAATATTCAATATTTATATTTAATCAAAATACAATAGCTCACAAAAGTCGAAAACAACTAATAAAACTTTATAATGAACTCAACTATATAACTAGTCTATACGATTGGCCTTTGAAACATATTTGTATCTTTCCTAAGGATCCAACGCATAGAGTAACAAGCGACTAATCTGAAAAATAAGTTTCAATCAGCAATGGAACAAGTACATACGTAAAGTATTTTCCCACTCGACTCATGGATTTACATCACAACACGAAAATCATGATATACGATAATCATGGAATGCAATAGTCACGAAGCACCATAAATCACGAATTTCAATAATCATAATATAAATCCATACTACTCATGTGAACAACGTATCACGAATCATGAGTCATATCATGCATATCTAAAACATTTATCATAGAAGCTATTAGGAATTGAAGGTAACCAGTGTAATATATACTTGTATGGGGTCCTTAGCTGGTGAAACAGATAATCCCGGTGGGTCCAGATTAGTCCAGATTGGCTAGGGTCGATTGTAGAAATTTAGAATCGCAAAGGAAATGGGAATACGATTAGTCGCGGTCATGATTTGGTAATCAAAGGAAACTTTATATTCGAAAATATATACATATTTTGAAAATTACTATGTATATTTATTAGGGAAATATTTATAAAATAGAGAAACTATATATTGTTAGTCAAATACAATTTTTGGTCAAGAATTATATTTGTAACATATTTATAAACAAGTTAGAATATACATATAGATTTATAAGACACATCATAGGAAACTACTTTTACACACACACACACACACACATATATACATATTATATATATATATATATATATATATATATATATATATATATATATATAAAATGAAAAAATATATATATATATATATATAGATTTACAAGACTTGTCATAGGAAACTACTTTTACACACACACACACACACACACACATATATATATTATATATTATATATATATATATATATATATTTTATATATATATATATATATATATATATATATATATATATATATATATATAAACATGTTTCTTAAAATACATTTATATAAAAGCGAATATAAGCCCAACTAAAATATTTCATTCTTCCAAATCCTTAGAAAACAAATATTAGGCCCAATATCGTATATATATATATATATATATATATATATATATATATATATATATATATATATATATATATATATCGTACCTTTTAAAGTATAATTAATATTTAAAAACATTTAAAGCCCAACATTACTTAAGTAACTTATCTAGAAAACCAATTTGTATTATTAAGCCCAAAGCCCAAATATATATATATATATATATATATATATATATATATATATAGAGAGAGAGAGAGAGAGAGAGAGAGGAAGGATCCGCATTCCCTCACTTTTGCATCCCCTTTTTCACATCCATTGAATTTTGTTTAAGTCATCTAATCTTAACCGTTGATTTTTCAACGGCTAAGATTAGATGACTTAAACATTATCCAACGGGTATTATCATGGGGATGCATGGGAGATGCAAAAGTAAGGTAATGTAGATCCCTCCTTATATATATATATATATTTCAAAACAAAAATAAGTTTTATTGAGAAGAGGAGGAGCCAAGGCTCAAGGGTGGTGTCGAAAAATAGCCCGAACGACCAACAAAATTGTCAATATCGGAGGGAAGCCTGAAAGGAGGATACCGAGGAAAGCACTAAAAGCTGGCACTGGGAGAGAGACCAGACAACCAACAACAGTAACCAGGCCTAAGACAAGCTCGGGCGACAAAAAGTGAAAAGAAAGAGGTGAGGCAAAATCCTAAACCTAAGGACCCATCAAATCCTTAAGGGGAGCAGGGGAGGCCACATGTAGCGGCCCAAGTGCTGAAAGCTACAGAGGTCTGTCGAGATTGGCCTTTTTTTCTGAAGCTTTTTAGTATATAACCCAAGCATCACTTTTGTAGTAACCTTATTTCCTTAAATTTTGAATAAGAATCATATGGGCAAATGTTTGCACATTGTATTTGTTTCAAGTGTTAATGCAAATGTATGATATTCTATATTGTAGATAATATGGTGTGTGGTGTCACACAGAAGATCATATTATCAGTTACCTATGGAGTATATAAATAGTTTACAACCTAGATGGACTTGGACAATCTATTGGAAAGGTTGTAGTGTAATCTGGTATTAGTCTATCTTGACTATAGGTTTACACTAGTACACTTTGTGTGTATTGAACATGACCACTTGAGGTTGTTCTCTTTGTACTAACTACATAAGAGAACAAACACCTCAGTTATTATGGATGCTTATGCTCTTAATCCGGATATAATAACGGACATGTATATGTAGTGTGCTTTACTTTGACTCATAAAAGAGTGAGATTCATTATGGATCAACAACCTCTATGAATTGGGTAATAACATTGTATGTATGATGAGATGTTGATTATAAATGGAATCCATGTCCCGATACATCGGGTTGATGATGTCCCCTTAAGGAGCTCATAAGGATTGTCATGTAAATCCTGCAGGTGGATTATATTCGACATGACAAATAAAGTTGAGCGGTATTACTTAAGGATAAAAGATGTCGAATCAATATAGTTGTCAGTAACTTAATTTGATCGACGGACATACGATATCTTAACATGGGGAGCCCAACGAGCATATAATAAAAGGAGCCCACAAACATAATTTAGGATTAGTGAGGTAGTGCAACAATAGCTCATAGTGGACCGAGCTATTGTTAATGGGCCTGGATTGTGTGTTCGGGCTGAACACGGGATATCCATATCCGTTAGGAGGCCTAACCCTAATTTCTCCTCATGGTCCCTGTCGTAGCCTATATATATCCTCTATTCTCTGGCCGCTAGATGACTGATCAAAAAATCTGAAACTTTCTCTAAATTCATGATTCATGTAAGGAGAGAAAGAGAGGGCTGCAAGGGAGAAGAAAAGATTGGGAGATCGTCGCCCACATGACGACCAACTCGAGGAAGGAATACGTACAGAAGATCTTGGGGTCGTCCGCTCGAGATTGCCAGGAATTACTTGTCTCCTTTCCGTCGCAGGTATAATTCGTGAAGCCTAGTTTCCGCCTATGAAGGGTTAGAACACGTATTAGATCTGTTTAACTTTCTATCGATCAATACGCACACCAAAAGAAGGGTCCTGGGAATCCCCAGTTCCATCAATTGGTATCAAATCCACTTTGTATCTATATATTGATTGATACGTCCATGTTGTCCAATAAAACCTGTGCTGTATAATAGTCGGTAGATGTAGATCTGTTCTAACTCAGTTTTGCAGGCATCTTAGATCCAACTATTATGGTCCAATGCATGTTTTTGATTGTGTTGTTTAAACCATGGATATGGCGTGGATGTTGTTGTTGTAGATGTAATTAAAATCACGAGGGTTGATCGTGCTTATTATTTTAATTTTTCAATCTAGATTATGTGTGAACTCCTTCGGGAGGCATAGGATTGATGTAATTTTAATTATTTTTGATCAATCGTGATGGCGTTGGTGGTTGTTTTTGACGCTGGATGAGATGCTGGTTTTAAGCAGTCTAGAGGCAGACAGATGATTATCAATGAAGGAATCGATAGCCAAAACTTTATAAAAAAATTGGGTCGCTGCCTCGAACCCTGCGACCTGACCGGGCAGGTCGAACTCCGAATAGATCTGCGCAGCGGCATATTTTGGATTCAGATAGTTTAGGACGGAGCAATAAAGATGGCCATAATAGTTGGATATTTTCTCTTATTTTTGTCATTTTGCTTTTTCTGATTATGCATGTTTATTATTGTGTGGTTTATTTTTGAAAAACCAAGCCTACATTAATAATGGACAACATGGACATAATATCAACTAGTACAAAAACCCTTATTGTTAAATAACTAAGTAGGAGAGGATATTTATTTAGTATAAATCCTGTGGTCTCCATTACTGGTTTGTAGGTGATGTAATTATACTTACGTATTGGTTTTAGTGCTTTCCTCCATATCGGATGAGTATAATTATGGATCACCAGTACAAACTTTCTTAGGGATAATTGTAGAAAGTTACCTAGTATGTGTTCACTTCTCCATCTGAAGGAACTCATTACAAGGTAATGGACTTAGTATTAAGTAATGGTATACACTTAGATACAAATAATGGTATCCTTCCTATCGGAGTCACTGCTATTATTTGTATGACCAGAGCAAGACCAGCATATTAATTTTATTTGTCATAAAGTTATGTTGACATGATAGTAAAATTAATAAGAAAAACCTACTTGAACAAAGTTTAATTTGTATACGTCCACACTATCGTGGCATACTAAATTCATGGTGTTCAAGGTGTTGGTGAATTTCTTATTATTGTTTTGAGGGAATCAATATTTAGTTAATTCAAAAAAAAATTTTGCCCTACATAATTTTATTTATGTTATTCTCAGGATTTCAAAAAAATGGGTTCTTTCAGTCCACTTATGGTGATTCTTAAAGAAAACAAACTTACTGGACCTAATTATATTGACTGAAAACGTAATTTAGACATTTTTCTGACTGCTGAGGAGTACAAATATGTACTTGTTGAGGAATGCCCACCTAAGCCTGATGTTAACTCTGATGAAGAGGTCAAAGAGGCTTATAAGAAGTTGAAAAAGGCAGATGAGATGGCACGGTGTTACATTCTGGCATCTATGTCAAATATACTACAACATCAGCATCAGGCCATGGCCACTGCTTATGACATGATGTATAACGTCAAGAAACTCTTCGGACATCAGAGTAGAGCAGCTAGGCAGTTTGCTATGAAATGTTTGATGAATACAAAAATGGCTGAGGGTACACCAGTAAGGGATCATGTTCTCAAGATGATGGGTCATATGAATGAGATGGAGATCCTTGGAGCTAAAATCGATGGGGAATCCCAGGTCGATATCATTCTCGGGACTCTGCCTAAAAGTTTTGACAATTTCTGCCTTAATTACAACATGAACAAAAGGTTGTATAGTTTGGCAGAACTTGCAAAAGAGCTACAGGATGCTGAATCTCCCTTTAGGCAGAGTGGTCATATTTTTGTTTCTGAAAAGGCTTCTACTTCTAAGCCAAAAGGCGATAAGAAGAAGAATAACATTCAGGAACATGCAAACTCAGCAAAGAAGGGCATGGGACCTCAAGGCGCGGTGAAAAAGCCGAAAGGCAAATATTTCAAGTGCAAAGGGTCAGGACATTGGAAGACTAATTGTCCACTTCTCAAACAAGGGAAAAAGGTATATCTCATTTACTAGTAGTTGAAACATATTTAGCGGTGTTATCTATAGGCACCTGGTGTATAGATACAGGAGCCACTAATCATGTCTGTAATACATTACAGGGGTTCCAGGAAACCAGACGGCTCAGTGATGGAGAGATATGCTTGTTCATGGGTGATGTTACAAAAGTATCGGTCGTTGCATTAGGAGATGTTACTTTATCTTTTGGTAGAAATAAGTCTTTGACATTGAGAGATTGTCTTTATACACCTTCACTTAGAAGGAATTTAGTTTTTGTTTCTATGTTAGTTAAGGATGGATATTCAGTTTATTTTAATGACAATATTGTTATTAGAAAGAATAAACATTTTATCTATTCTGGTGCATTGGTTTATAATTTGTATGTCATTAATCATATTTTTCCCACAATGCAACTTATGGAAATGAATAATATGTCATCTAACTTAAATAAGAGAAAAGAACCTTCTTGTATGAACCAAACATATCTTTGGCACTTGCGATTGGGGAATATTAACCTAAGAAGGATTCAAAGACTGGTTGAAGATGGACCTTTGAGTTCATTGGAAGTGGAGGTACTACCAGTCTGTGAATCCTGTTTGGAAGGTAAAATGACCAAAAGGCCTTTTACGGCAAAGGGGTATAGGGCCAAAGATATGTTGGAATTGGTTCATTCTGATTTGTGTGGACCCATGACTATCCAAGCTAGAGGTGGCTTTGAATATTTTGTCACATTATTGATGATTATTCAAGGTATGGATATATTTATTTGATGCGTCGTAAGTCTGAGTGCTTTAAAAAATTCAAAGAGTACAAGACTGAAACGGAGAAACGACATGGAAAATGTATCAAGTCGTTACGATCAGATTGTGGTGGCGAGTACCTCTTTGGAGAGTTTAGGGATTATTTATCAGAGACTGGGATTGTATCCCAATTGACTGCACCTGGAACGTCCAGCAGAATGGTGTAGTCGAAAGGAGGAATAGAACTCTTATGGAGATGGTTAGATCAATGATGAGTTATTCGGATTTGCCAGATTCATTTTGGGGATATGTCTTAGAGACTGCAGCTTATATTTTGAACTTGGTTCCTTCTAAGTCAGTACCTCTTACTCTCACAGAGTTGTGGATTGGGCGTAAGCCTAGTCTGAAATATGTTCGCATTTGGAGTAGTCCAGCACATGTGCTAAATAGGAAAGTAGATAAGTTGGAATCTCATACAGAAGTACGCTTGTTTGTAGGCTATCCAAGAGGAATGAAAGAAGGTTTATTTTATAGTCCTAAGAATCAGAAGGTCAGTGTTAGCACCAATGCCCGATTCTTAGAGGAAAACTATGTGATGAACCATAAACCCACAAGTAGAGTTGTTCTAGAAGAACTGAGACGTGAGACACCAAGTACTTTAGTACCAACAGTACAAGAGGATGAACCACAAATAACTGAACAACGTGTCACAAATGTTACAACACAACTGATAGTGTCTCGTCGTAGTAGGAGGGTTGTGATACAACCTGATAGATATATGTTCTTGGAAGAGTCGTCAGACTTCGTCCCTGAGGAACAAGATTATGTTCCCTGTACCTACAATAAAGCACTCCAAGATAAAGATGCAGAGTCTTGGCAAAAAATAATGATATCTGAAATAGAATCTATGGGTTCTAATCAGGTTTGGGAGCTTGTAGAACCACCCGTTGGTGTAAAAGCCATTGGATGCAAGTGGGTCTATAAGAAAAAAAGAGGATCAGATGGTAAGGTTGAAACCTTTAAAGCTCGGCTTGTAGGAAATGGTTTTACTCAAAGAGAGGGTATCGATTATGAGGAAACCTTTTCTCCTATAGCCATGCTTAAGTCTATCCGGATTCTTTTATCTATTGTAGCTCATCTCGATTATGAGATTTAAAAAATGGATGTCAAGACAGCTTTCCTTAATGGAAGTCTTGAGGAAGATATCTATGTGAAGCAACCAGACGGGTTCATTGAAAAAGGCCAGAAGCATCTTGTTTGTAAGCTCAAGAAGTCCATTTATGGACTTAAGCAAGCTTCCAGATCTTGGAACATATGTCTTGATCAGGTGATAAAATCCTATGGATTTGATCAATGTCAGGATGAATTATGTGTATACAGAAACTGTGACGGAAATGTAGTAGTGTTCCTAGTACTTTATGTGGATGACATCTTGCTCGTTGGAAATAAAGTGAATGTGTTATCTGATGTAAGGGTATGGTTATCCAAACAGTTTGATATGAAGGACTTGGGAGAAGTAGGTCACATCCTTGGGATCAAAGTTCTACGAGATCGCAAGAAAAGGATGTTGGGCTTATCCCAAGCTTCCTATATCGATACTGTACTAACTCATTTTAGTATGCAAAATTCTAAGAAAGGTTTTTTACCTTTTAGACATGGAATTGCTCTATCAAATGAGCAGTGTCCGAGGACACCTAAAAAGATAGAGAACATGAAGGCAGTTCCTTATGCTTCAGCAGTAGGAAGCTTAATGTATGCAATGCTATGTACGAGACCAGACATCTGCTTTGCCGTAGGCATGGTCAGCAGATATCAGTCTAACCCAGGACAAGAGCACTGGACTACCGTAAAGCATATTTTGAAGTACCTGAAAAGGACTAAAGAGTATATGCTAGTTTACCAGGCAGATAGTTTAGTTCCCTTGGGGTATACAGACTCAGATTTTCAGTCAGATAGGGATTTCAGAAAATCTACCTCAGGTTATGTGTTTACTTTGGAAGGTGGAGACATTGTGTGGAGGAGTATCAAACAAAAATGTATTACTGATTTCACCATGGAAGCCGAGTATATGGCAGCCTCTGAGGCAGCCAAAGAATCGGTTTGGCTCAGAAACTTTCTGTTGGACTTGGATGTGGTACCTAGTTTGCCTAAGTCTATTACACTTTATTGTAATAATAGTGGTGCAGTTGCAAACTCAAAGGAACCACGAGCCCATAAGACAGGCAAACATATTGAGAGCAAGTACTACCTGATACGAGATTTCGTAAAAAAAAAGTTGCTGTGATCAAGATAGTATCAGCCGACAACCTAGCTGATCCATTTACAAAGATCTTACCAGCTAAGGCTTTTGATAGTCATGTTAAGGGAATGGGAGTCAGATGTGTAGCAACATGGCTTTAAGTATAAGTGGAAGATTTGTAACAGTATACTGAAAAGCAATGCTTTGAGTATAAGTGGGAGATTGTTAGGGTTATATACTAAAAGCATCACTTTTGTAGTAACCTTATTTCCTTAAATTTTGAATAAGAATCATATGGACAAATGTTTACATATTATATTTGTTGCAAGTGTTAATGCAAATGTCTGATATTCTATATTGTAGATAATATGGTGTGTGGTGTCACACAGAAGATCATATTATCAGTTCCCTATGGAGTATATAAATAGTTCACAACCTAGATGGACTTGGACAATCTATTGGAAAGGTTGTAGTATAATCTGGTATTAGTCTATCTTGACTATAGGTTTACACTAGTATACTTTGTGTGTATTGAACAGGACCACTTGAGGTTGTTCTCTTTGTACTGACTACATAAGAGAACAAACACCTCTATTATTATGGATGCTTGTGCTCTTAATTCGGATATAATAACGGACATGTATATGCAGTGTGCATTACTTTGACTCATAAAAGAGTGAGATTCATTATGGATCAACAACCTCTATGAATTGGGTAATAACATTGTATGTATGATGGGCTGTTGATTATAAATGTAATCCATGTCCCGATACATCGGGTTGATGATGTTCCCTTAAGAAGCTCATAAGGATTGTCATGTAAACCCTGCAGGTGGATTCTATCCGACATGATAAATAAAGTTGAGCGGTACTACTTAAGGATAAAAGACGTCGAATCAATATAGTTGTCAGTAACTTAAATTGATCGATGGACATACGATATCTTAACATGGGGAGCCAAACGAGCATATAATAAAAGAGCCCACAAACATAATTTGGGATTAGGGAGGTAGTGCAACAATAGCTCATTAGTGGACCGAGCCATTGTTAATGGGCCTGGATTGTGTGTTCGGGATGAACACGGGATATCCAGATATGTTAGGAGGTCGAACCCTAATTTCTCCTCATGGTTCCTACCATAGCCTATATATATCCTCTATTCTCTGGCCGCCAGATGACTGATCAAAAAAATCTGAAACGTTCTCTAAATTCGTGATTCACGTAAGGAGAGAAAGAGAGGGCTGCCAAGAAAAAGAAAAGGTTAGGAGATCGTCGCCCACACGACGTCCAACTCGAGGAAGGAATACGTACAGAAGATCTTGGGGTCGTCCGCTCGAGATTGCCAGGAATTACTTGTCTCCTTTCCGCCGCAAGTATAATTCTTGAACCCTAGTTTCCGCCTATGAAGGGTTAGAACATGTATTAGATCTGTTTAACTTTCTATCGATCAATACGCACACCAAAGGAAGGGTCCTGGGAATCTCCAGTTCCATCAAAGCTGACCATTGTTGGAGCAAAAATAACGAGGCTCTGCCAACATCGGTTCCTTCGTAAGTTTGGATGCTAGGTTAGCCTCTTCGTTGAAATAAGCACATTTTTGTATACCTTGTGCAGCGTCGATAGCCTGTTCTATCCCCAACATTCTGGCCAGCATCGTTTTACAGTAATTCGGTTGCCCAGCAGGGGTTCTAATGACTTTGTACTCCTTGGCAACCTCCTCCGGAGAGCGATCAACAGCAATACGTTCAAAGTAATCCTGCAAAAATGGTGGAGTAACCCTAATCTTATCTAAAATAGCCGAGGTGCGAGTAGCGTCTAGTGTAGTGTTGGAATCGAAAAGGGGAGGCTCCAGCTGCCAGGGAGTCAAGTGAACGATGTCCTCGGCAACTAGATCCTCCTCAACGTCTTCATCTTCAGCTTCTTCTTCATCTACTTCATCTTCGACTTCTATAACGGCATCGATATTATCGACATCTTCCACCTCCTTCTCAGCATCAACAGTAGCCGAGAGAGAATGATAGGTCTCCTGGGTGTCATCGGGGAGTTCCACGGCAAGTATATCAAATTTGTTGGTTAGATTTATGGCATCGTGTTTCTTGGTGACGGCGGTTCTTCCCGGGGATGAAGATTGTTGGGGTTGTTCTAGAGGAAGAGAGCAACCAGTACTAGCTTCAAATCGGGTATGAGAGTTAGGTAAAGGAAGGAGCGGTGATTGATGGATTTGACTAGTCGATTGACCAGGGGCAGACGTACGAATCACTTTCTTCTTCATCTCCGGGTGCGCTCTGATGCAGAGATCAGTGGAGTATCCTCTCATGTGGTAATGTTTGCAGAAGAGAATGTTGTTATCATAGATTACTTGTTGAGTGTGCGTCTTACTCCCGAGCAAGATTTGAATGCAGTTCGATAGTTCCTTCGAAATATCAAGCTCCATGCAAAGTTTGGCGTAGTTGGCTTTAGTTAAATTTCAAGTTTCCTCCGTAATGGCTACGAAGGTCCCAAAAGAGTTGGCTATTCTCTTCATCGCAGCCAGGGCAAAATAAATGAGTCGTGGGTCGGGGAGTGTAACCCATACGGAAACAATTGGCGAGTCTTCCTTAGGGCTGAAGGCCTGGGTCCACTTGACGATTTTTATGTGATGGGAGTCGATTCTACCAGATCCTCTGGTCTTGACTTTCGTGTGATCATCTTCAGAGGAGAGGTGCAGGAGGATGTGTTTGGGGTCCATCGGAGCCACCCGATAATCAGCTATGAGGCCCCAGCTGGCAACCACCTCTTGAACCCACGAGAATTTTGGGCAACATTAGGGAATTTAAGGACATAGGTGAACGAGAATAAATCTGCCTGTAAGAATAATTCTGCAGTGGAGAACGACACCCTAATGTCTTGGGCCTCTGTCGAGGAGAATTCGATATCAGGGGGGTCCATATCAGGGACCATCGGGGAGACCATCAATTTTTCGACTGGACTAACCAAGTCGACGGAGGAGGGGATGGGTTGTTTATTGGAAGATTCAGCTTCTTGTACGCGAAGTGTCTTGCGGAGAATCGCTGTGCCAGGCACGACAAAGACAACCTCAGATACCGCTGGGAGTGGGGTCCTGTGGCAGCCACCTGGGCGGCCGAAAATGGCTACAAGGAAGAGGGTTATGCTGGGGCCAAACTTGTGGTGCCGTGCACCGACGAAGAATCGGCCACTGGCTGGCTCGTGCTTGGCAGAAAAATCTGAGAGGGGCGGCGCACAATAGAAGTCGCAAGGTGTGCAGGGGCGGCAGTCCCTGCGCCATGCAAAGGCCGTGCCAGGGAGACGAATGGCGCAAGGTCAGCAGAAGCTAACTTGCGTAAAGGCGAGGGAGCGCTGCCAGGACACCTGGAGGAAAATGACGCACCACAGGAGGACAGTGGGAGGAACGGCGCAGAAGCCCCTGCACCAATCAAAGTAGGTTGAAGAGTGGCAGACAATTCAAATTTGAAACTGGGGGGAAGGAGCGGAAAGAAGTGGGGGGAAAATTCAAAATTGAAGCAGGGGGAGGCGGGGGCACGCAGCCCAAGGGCGGAGGGGGGCTGAGGTATCCGGAGTAAGGAGGTGGCCAGGGGCGGGAGAGGTCAAGGCTGCCGCATCCGTGAGCATGGTGACATCCGCCGCCTACCAATGCGGAGGTGCCGTCGTCCTCTGACCAGCGGCCGCCCAGTAGGAGGTGCCGCCAAGGCCGACAAGGGCCAGCTGCTCAGAAGGCCACGACGCAGGTGACGCCGCCCGCAGAAGAGGGGGGCCGACCCACTATGAGCTGGATAAAAGCAGGATCGTCGATCTCGAGCTCGGCCAAAGGGTCGCCGGGGAAGGAGAACCCAGGAGGTAGATCCCCGTCCATGCAACGAGCCGGTATATATGTATGTGTGTGTGTGTGTGTGTGTGTGTGTGTGTGTGTGTGTGTGTGTGAACCCAATATATAAGCCCACTAATTATTAGCCCAAACTAATTTATACATAAATAAGTCAAAATTTAGATATATTGAAGCCCATATGTTTTGGCCCAAATCCAGCCCATTAATATATATACAAAAATCAATTATTTCGGGCCCATTTCAAAAATAGATTTATGCACAACTCATTTAAGAATCTACTTATATATAAACTTCTTATAAAAATAGCATAAATAAATAATACTGATGGTTTTTAATAATAATAATAATAATTGTAATATATAGTAGTATATATGTATGTATGTATATATATATATATATATATATATATATATATATATATATATATATATATATATATATATATATATGAAATACTTGTAATTAGTATACTGATACTAATATTGTACATTTATACAGTCAGTACTAACTAGAACATTATATCTCTCTTTCATCTGGTTCAATAATAATGCTCCTCTGTATTCATTGGAGAAAGAGAAAAGGAAAGAGAGAGAATTTTGAAGGAGTGAGAAGAAGAAGGAAAAAGAAGGAATAAAGAGGAAGAGATGGAGAGGGAAAAGGGTTCGACGGAGGGAGCTCACCGTGCTTTGGGAAGCGGGGCCGGAAAGCTCGGCGCTGGGTCTAGCTAAGGTGGCTCGCTCGCCCGGATCTGGACGATGCTGAATGCGACGCACGAGCAGAGCACAGCTCCAGGAAGACAAGGTGGTGGCAGCGAGAACGGGATCGCCGAGGCACAGCGACAGATATTGGGGTTTGGCCGAAAATTGGCTAGAGGAGCTGGTCAAGGGAGACGGCTCTGTGGAGGATAGGCTACGGAGAGCTTGGTTTTTGGCGAAGATCGATGACGAGGGTTTCAACGGTGGGTGGCTTCTGGGATATGGGGACGACCACCGGGCGGCGAACAGTTCGCCAGGCGGTGGAGGTCAGGTATGTCATGATGGTTTTACTATTTGGTGGCAGCGATGTTGCAAGCTTAACCGGCGGTGGAACGCTAATAGATGATGATGGTGACATCGGTTGGTTGATGTGTCGATGATGGAAAGGGGTCGGATAGTGTAGGCGGTGGTGGTCGTGGTGGTTGGTCGACGTGGTAGGCAAGGATTGTGATTATACTGTCAGTGGTATGCTGCAGCCGGGACAGGCACGGGTCTGGCTCGGGGATTGAAGTTGGGGTACGACACACAGGACACATGGAGAAGGAGCGGGGAGGCGATCAATTCAAACGCCGGAACGGCGAGCTCAGTATTGCGGCCGATGGAGCTGTACCATAAATAGGGTGCTGGCCGTAGTAACTCCAGCTAGATTTAGGATTAGGTTTCGGGTTAGGTTAAGGTTAGGGATTTGGGGAATTCGTGTCTTGCGTGACACGGGAAGATCGTGTTCGGGGTTGTCGGACACGGAGCGATGATTATAACCATAATAAAAAAATAGTGGAAGGAAAAGATGGACACGGACACGGTGCACGGGCATGATGGTGTTGATTGTTGATGGTTTGTGGCATGGAATTGAGAGCGAAAAGTTGGGTTGTGAGCGAAAGGTAGAGAGAAGCTCTTCTTATATAAGGGGAGGACTCCTAATTAGATAAGTAAAATTTCTAGTAGATAAAGCATTCCCTTCATTTAAATCAAATAATAACTTAAAAATAGTTTAATTTTATCAAATAAAATACTTTTCTAATCAAATCAGTAACTATAATATAAATAATATTCGAATCATCGATTGATTTAAAAAAATTTCTTTATTAATTCAAAACTCTATAAAATATTTATAATTTTCAAAACCACTTTTGAAATCAATAATTTTTGAAAGTCCAAAAATAATAACAAACATCTTTATGATGTCAATATAAAATTCAAGACTAAAATATTTTTATTTCAAGAAATTAGTACTTTTAAAACATTTATTTTAAAACTAGTTTTTTGATAAAAGAATTAATTATAAAATATCATTCACAAAATTTTACTGAAAAATTACCTTTAAATCCAATAATTAAAATAAAATAAAATAAAAATAATTTTAAAATTTTAGAAGGGGATTACAAATCTATCCACCTTAGAAAAATTTCGTCCTCAAAATTTCAAAGGATACGATCAGGCACGATTAATAATATAATCAAGATGATATGATCAATGATCAAAATGAGTTAGATCGTAAATAGAATTGAACGTTTAGAAAAAATACCACGTGAGACGATTAAAGTATAGTCAAAAGGGTCAAGTCACAATGGTCAAGTATATAATTGAAATATGATTAGCTAAACAAGAAAAATTTGTTAAGCACGATTAACTACTGTTAGAATTGTATAGGCATGGTCAATGACCAAAATTTAGACAAAGTTTGAACATGGTTAAAATTACTTAGATACAACTAAGATGCAGTCATGATTAAGATTAATTATGCAAGTCATCCAAGCATGACCAAAGTGAAAAAGTTGGCACGAGCATGAATATGATCAAAATAGTCATGATCACAGTGGAATAAAAATCTAACATTAGCAATAATTGAGTTGAAGTATATGCACGATTATGATTATGAATCTAGTATAATAGAATCAAAATAGGTTTAGATGATTTCTAGGAAACCTAATAACAAAAATAAAAAGACAAAAAGAATCAAGAAATAAAAGGATAAGAACTAAAAAAATTTTAGGCGAGAGTGCATGAAATTGCGAATCAAGAAAATAAATAGTCAGATGCTAAAAAGGATGTAGTCTCCATGATATTCGAAAACGGTATATATATATATTTTTTTAACGGTATATATATATATATATATATATATATATATATATATATATATATATATATATATATATATATATATATGAAGTCACTTACCGAGAATTTATGCCTCGCCAGTTGATGAGAACATAAAATGTTATATTTTTTATCCCTTAATATTCACCATTTTATGCTCATTTTATGACTAAAAGTACTCATTATATTTATATTTTTCTTTGGGATACAGTTGGAGACACTATGTACAAAATGGAGTTAAATTACAATTCTGGACAGTTTTGACACCTTTGATCAAAATGGGCATAACTTTCTCCTTCGAAAAGAAATTGAGGTGCTTCAAAAAGATTTGGAAAGATAAGACAAAGGGCTACAACTTTCCTATTTTACGTTTTTCGATATTCAGGCTGTATCGTGGACGAAATCAGACTTGAAGTTGGATCAAAGATGTTGTGAACAAAAATAGAAACCAAAATAACCATTTTCCTACTTGTTCTATGACTTAGTTTTTTTTTGTTTGAGAAGTTGTAACTTATAGAGGATATGTGGGAAGATATTGTGGGCTTGAAACAACTAATTTAGGGTGTATAAAAGTGTTAGTCCCGGGGCTTGATCAAAGATGGTAGACTCAATGTCGAGATCAGAGGTTCAAACAAACGTTCCCCTTCTAATTATTCTCGAGATACAATAGGAACACTATAATATGAATCTGATTACAAAACCAACAATAATCAGAAAATAAATCTCACCTTTATTCTCGCAATTGCAGTTTTTGACAGACAGAACTGAGTTACAACTCAGATGAAGGAGAAGAAAGATGAAAGAAGAAGAGGAAAGGTTCTTGCTGGGGTGATTAAGATCACCTTTGCTCAAAGCAAGATTCGCCCCAACACGATCTACTTCCAGGAACCAGCAAGTTCACGAAGAACTTCTGGAACGCTCGTAAGTCAATATTTGAGACTTGAACGGGCTTTCTAGACTTTACAGACTCCCATAACTCTCTTCTTGGTCCATCTTTCAAAGGAGGCCAAGCGGCTCTATTTATAGAGTGGAGTTGAGACTTCACCTCTTCTCCAATCTAATGTAGGACTAAAATACCAATACTCAAAAATAGATTTTGATATTTTAGATCATCCCACAATTAGCATAGAAGTGTGCCAGTCCACATTACCTCCCGAACACTCCCGTGCATGCACGAGACATCCTGGAGTCCGTGTCCGAGTCCGAGTCCGCACAACAAAAATCAACTTGCATCCTTGTCAGAATTAATCCTTTTTCCTTCTAGGAAAATACTCCCACATGGCATACACTTGTCCCCCACCACACCTCATGCGCACACCTCAACACAAGCAATGCATTATATTGAGATACTCACTATTTGGTGTAGCCGATGTGGGACTATCTTTCCTAGTCTAAAGGCAAAAACACCAACAATTCTCTACATATCTCAATATATGGATTGAGCGTTCCCCACAGTGACTATCCATCATACATTAGGAGAGATGTCGCTACGACTTGAATCTTCCTGCATAGGTTAAATAACAACATGATAAAAGAATGGACTAAGCCTTGAATTCTATACCATAACTGTAATTCTTCCTAATCACATAATGACATCAACTGTGCTTCTGGCTGCACATTAAAGGCCTTGCGCCAGCCAAGTTTCAGTGTATAATTTTAGGCGTCTACAAGTTTACCCTCAAGAGACGGCCTGATATCTCTGTCCATACACTATAGGTGAGTTCTTTATAAAGAGTCATGGCATGAAGCATTGCGCTTCTTTGCGGTGCTACGCCGCTATGACATGGCTTAAAGTCGAGGCTTTACCCCACCTGGGTACCTCATCGTAGTGTCATACTACTGTAGCATGAGGTTACAAGCCTCTTTGTAGTACCAAACTATCCAGTATGAAGCCTTGTACTTCCGTGCGGTGTTACGCCGCTATGACATGGCTCGCGAAGTCGAGGCTTTACCCTACCTGGTACCTCTTCGTGGTGTCATGCCACTGTAACATGAGGACATCGTCCTCTTTGTAGTGCTTTCTACCTCTCTTTATTATGATTATCATACATTACCTGTCTATTGGCAGTGCTACTCCGCTGTGACTTGGCTTGCAAAGCCGAGGTATTACCCCTACCTGGGAACCTCATGGTGGAGTCACCCCACTATAGCATGGAGTTACACTCCTTGTAGTGCTGCGCTACCGTGCTTCTTGTAAAGCAGTCCAGGAATTCACTCTGCCTGAGAACTCATTAAGGCATTTAAGCCAACCTTCACACAGGATCTGTTTTCCGCAGAAAACAACAGTAGACAACAGTGGTTGTAGGTCCGTAACCTCTCCATGTCACAGAGGACAAGTACCCACCGTTTCTGATATTCTTCTGGTTAATAGTCCTCCCTTGAACCAAAAGCTAGATGTCTAGTAGATTTCTCTTTGAACTAATAGCATAAAACTTTCTGGTAGGATTGTAATAACACAATATCAGAATGCCTTCAAGCCTATTTTACAAGCTGTGTCATCGACCAGCTGGCGCTTGAGGCCCTCAGTGAACGGATTCGCCAGGTTCTCCTGACTCCGAACATCAATCACTACAATAACACCCCTCTTGATGAGATCATGTATTGTCCTATGCTTCAACCGCACAGTCCTTTTTTCCGTTGAAGAGGTCGTTTGATGCCACCGCCGCAGTCGCCTGGTTGTCGTGGTATATCGGTATCCCCGATATTTATGCCCCAACCACTGGAAGATCATATATGAGCTCCCGAAGATATTCTGCTTCCTCCGCTGCGATATCAAGTACAAAGAACTCAGATTTCATGGATGACCGCGAGAGCATAGTCTGCTTCTTCAATTTCTATGATATAGCAGCTCCACCCATTGTGAAAATGTATCCACCTGTGGACCTCTCGCTCTCCACTTCTAAGCACCAGCTGGCATCACTGAAGCCTTCCACTACCGGTGGATCATCGCTGTAGTGCAGTACATATGTCTGAGTCTTCTTGAGATATCTCATAACCCGTTTCACAGCTTTCTAGTGCTCAATGCCTGGGTTTCTCGTGAAACGACTCAGCATTCTCACAGCGAAAGCTATGTCAGGCCTTGTAGAAGTAGTAGCATACATCAAACTCCCTATTACGCTTGCATAATCCAGCTGCCTGACACTTTTTTTTGAATTAGGCTTCAGTTTCAGATCACACTTGTACGACGTATCGATCACTGGAAGATCTTGATACCCGTAACGAGTGATAATCTTCTCAACATAATGAGACTGTAACAGCGCTAGTCTAGTGTCTGTCCGGATGATCTTGAGTCCCAAGATAACATCAGCATCCCCCAAGTCCTTCATACTGAACTTCGTCGAGAGGAACTTCTTTGTCTCCGTGACACAGCTTATATCCGTACCTAGGATTAGCATGTCATCCACGTATAGACAAACGATGACTCATCTTCCGTCAGCAAACTTCGTATAGACACACTTGTTTGTTTCACTGACCCTATAGCCATTTGACCTTATAACTTTGTCAAACTTCTCATGCCATAATTTAGGAGCTTGCCTTAAACCATACAGAGATTTCACCAACTTGCAGACTTTGTCTTCAAGACCTTTGACGACAAACCCTTCTGGCTGTTGCATGTAGATCTCTTCGGTCAGCCTGCCATTCAGGAATGCCATTTTCACATCCATCTGATGTATCACCATATTATGTATCACTGCAAGAGCAATCAACATTCTGATGGTGGTCATCCGAGCTACTGGAGCATACGTATCAAAGTAGTCGATCTTCTCCTTCTGAGAAAACCCTTTGGCCACCAACCTGGCCTTAAACTTGTCAATAGTTCCGTCTGCTTTCATCTTCTTCTTGAAGATCCATTTGCATCCAATGGGTTTTGCTCCTTCAGGAAGATCAACCAACACCCAAGTGTTAGTTGAGGTGATGGAATCAATTTTATTGTCAATCGCCTCCTTCCAAAAAACATCATCTCTGGTATTCATCGCCTTATCATAGGTAAGCAGATCTGCTTCTACTTGATTGGTGATGAAGTCATCTCCGAAGTTCTTTGGCCTCCTCGCTCGCTTCGACGACGGCTCAGCGAATTCTGCTTCAACCATTGTTTCAACAACAACATCTTCTTGGACTACTTCTTTATTGAAAACTTTAGTTTCTCGTGCACCCTTATTGTTCTCCGGTTTATCCGTAAGAACAATATTCTTGTGCCTTGCAAATTGTCTTTACGAGATTCGATGATATGATTTGACTCAATATCAAGAAATCTTCGAGCATCACTCTTCTCGGCATACCCCAAGAAGATCGTCTTCATTGTCCTAGTCTCCAGCTTCTGAATCTTCAGATCTGGGAGCTTCACATAAGCCAGAGACCCCCACACTCGAATGACATTCAAGTTAGGTCCAACTTTGAACCAGAGTTCATGAGGAGTTACGTCCGAAGTTGCATATGACACTCTATTTAGAATAAAAGTGGTCGTCAATGCAGCTTCTCCCCATTAGCATTTAGGAAGGCCCGTAGTTAGCAGTATTGAGTTCATCATTTCTGTCAACGTTCTGTTCTTCCTCTCTGCTACCCCGTTAGATTGAGGAGAATACGGAGCAGTAGTCTCATTGATGATTCCATGTTCTTTGTAGAACGATACAAATTCATGAGACCTATACTCTATATCTCGATCACTTCTGAGTAGTTGTAGATTGGTTTAACGTTCAGCTTCAGCCCTGAAGTCTCTGAACTACTCGAATGCTGCATCCTTCTACTTAAGAAGTCATGCGAATGTGCACTTCGATAAACACTTCGAACCGGCCTCTGTGGAGAATTGATAAAAGTCACAGATATCTGAGTGTACTAACTCCAGATAATCAGTACTTTAGTTCAATTGTCTGAGCAGCTTCCCAACAGACTTGTATCTGAACAGACCTTAAACTCCTCTACCTCCTTACCCCTATATTCCGAAGATAAGGTCCCGGTAGGACAGCTTGATTCTGCTTCTGTCATAGAACAACTCTCAGTCCACTCAATGAAGTAACATCATCGCCATCAGCAGAAGTTTGAACATTCTTTCAGTACCGAACATCTTTTCGAAGCATGTTCCTCGCCAAGAAATTACCATCTGGCTAGTACGAATGTCCATCTTTCAAGTCTATATCAGATAACAGACTTTCTGAGATCAGATCACCGAAAAATCTCTGGTACGTGCAATACGCATTCCAGTGTCCTTGTCGGTGGTTAATAACCACTGTCTCGTTCTTCAGAACTTCTGCTAGATATATGTTCTCCATCGAGACCTTCGTCATAACATGGCTCTCCTTGGTGAACAGCTCCTTTGAGAGCACACGTGGTCAGATGCACTAGTGTCAGACCACTAGTCAGCTACCACGCTAGATAACTCAACCTGTGCAGCAATAGCAACCAAGTTAAGTAATCAAAATAACCAAGTTTAGCTATACCTACTATTTTGGTTTGGGCTTGGATTTGCATTCACTCATGTAGTGGTCATTCTTGTCACAGTTGAAGCAAGTCACGTGGGACTTGGACTTCTATTGCTTGAACGAAGGACCGTTCACTTTTAGATTAGTGGAGTCCTTCTTGTGATGAGAAGCCACCTGCTTCCCCTTGAACTCTCTTGTCTGCACCAAGTTGGCCTTAACCAGTTGTTTGGACAGAGAGTCCATCTTCTGTTGAGATCGTATTTCGTCCTCAACGTGGATCTCTTGTAGAAGATCTTCCAAGCTAATGTCCAGCTTCTTTCGATGCATTCTAGCATATAAGTTGCTCCAACCAGCATGAAGTCTCGAGATTATCCCTCCAACGACAAACTTGTCGACGAAGGGCATCTTCTCGTCATCCAACTTCTGGCACAACTTCAAAAATTCCTTCACTTGAGGTAGCATCGCCATCTCATCTTCGAAGAGCCACTTGTGGTACTTCTCGACGATGTAGATTTTGGACCTGTTCTTATCATTTTTATATAGCTTACCCAAAGAATCCCAGATCTCTTTGGACTTCACCTTCTTGGAATATGACTCTGCCAGAGAGTCTTCCATAGAATTGAGAATCAACAGTTTACAGATGCTATTTTCTCTCTTCCATTTGCTCTGCTTGACGAGTGCAGCAGCAATAGCATCGACAGTTCCTCCTTTTAGAATCGTCGGTTCATCCTCAATCAATACATGGTCTACGTCCACGAGTTGAAGATTAAGGGTGACCTTTCTCTTCCAGATTTGGAAATGTTCTCCGTCGAATTTCTCTAACTTGTTAAAGCTGGTATCGATGAGAGAAGCACGAGAGTTCTCCATCTACAAGGGTCTTGCTTTGAGATTGTTAGTCCCGGGGCTTGATCAATGATGGTAGACTCAATGTTGAGATCAGAGGTTCAAACAAACGTTCCCCTTCTGATTATTCTCGAGATCCAATAGGAACATTATAATATAAATCTGATTATAAAAGCAACAATAATCAGAAAATAAATCTCACGTTCTTTCTCGCAATCGCAGTTGCTGACAGACAAAACTGAGTTACAACTCAGATGAAGGAGAAGAAAGAAGAAAGAAGAAGAAGAAGAAAGGTTCTTGCTGGGGTGATTAAGATCACCGTTGCTCAAAGCAAGATTCGCCCCAACACGATCTGCTTCCAGGAACCAGCAAGTTCACGAAGAACTTCTAGAACACTCGTAAGTCAATATTTGAGACTTGAACGGGCTTCTTGGACTTTACAGACTCCCTTAACTCTCTTCTTGGTCCATCTTTCGAAGGAGGCCAAGGGGCTCTATTTATAGAGTGGAGTTGAGACTTCACCTCTTCTTCTATCCGATATGGGACTAAAATACCAATACTCAAAAATAGAGTTTGATATTTTAGATCATCCCACAATCAGCATAGAAGAGTGCCAGTCCACGCCTACCCCCGAACACTCCCGTGCATGCACGAGACATCCTGGAGTCCGTGTCCGAGTCCGAGTTCGCACAACAAAAATCAAGTTGTATCCTTGTTGGAATTAATCCGTTTTCCTTCTAGGAAAATACTCGCACATGGCACACACTTGTGCCCCACCACACCTCATGTGCACACCTCAACACAAGCAATGCATTATATTGAGATACTCACCATTTGGTGTAGCCGGTTTGGGAATATCTTTCCTAGTCCAAAGGCAAAAACACCAACAAAAAGGGGGTAGAAATCATGAGAAGAATACATAACACACAACTCTTCTTCTTCTTCTCTAACTTTTTTTTCGAAGTTTTCATGGATATGTGCGGCTAAAAGTCTTGTTGGTCGAAGTGTACGAAAGCATTGGAATCAATAAACTTGTGAGATCTAAATTATTTTTATATATTTGATTTATACTTTGAATATTGAATATTTTTCTATGCCAACTTTTATGATTGTTTTGTTTAATTACTAGGTGGCCTACTAGTTTATTATTTATTTCGATCTACCGCTAAATTAGATATCAAATCCGTAATTGTTTGATGTTTCTAATATGTGAAGCAACTAAGATTTAATGAACTGCTTTGTTTTATTAGATCTTAGGAGAAAAATATTTGACAAAATTAAATGCAACCGCTTGTGTTTGTGTTATTTTGCTTTATCGATATCTTTGTTCTTCAAGAAATTGCTAGATTAAATCTTTAGCGCTTGTCTTAGATTATTTAGTAATTAAAGTTAATTAGGTCGCTTGTATCTAATTAACTAAGCCTAAGAGAGAGAGGAAGATATTTACAACGGTAAATATTCAAAATATGATTTAATTTATGCTTGCATCGATAATCAACTTTTTGATTTCCAATGGTAAATGTTCACTGAGACCAATATTTGTTCCTTCGATTGATTTTAATACTTTAATTGTTTTTAGTTCTTCTTAAATTTTCTATTATCATATTCAAGACACTCCCCCCTCCTTGTTCACATAGCATAAAAATACACTAATTGCCCTTCGTGAGATCGATCCTTACTCTCACTTCTACAAATAATTTTAAGAGTAAAGGTTTTATTTTTGGGTGCCTACGACAGCACACCAAATTTTGGCGCCGTTGACAGAGAGTCATTTTAGTTAATTTTTGTGCTTCTTGAGATCTTTATTTTATTCTTGGAATAAAAAAAAATTCTTTTTGTTAGTAAAAAAATCTTGAACAGAACATGGCGACCAATTCTCAACAATTTATCACTTGGCAAGATCTTCCATCTAGGCATGTCAATGAGGTAAATGTTTCTTCTATTGAACAAAAAATTGCTAGTTTAACTTCTCTTGTTCATCAAATGGTTGTAGGTAACATGTAAACAACAATAGCTTGTGGAATTTGTTTAGTACCAGAACATACAACTGATATGTGTCCAACACTTCAAGACGAGCAAAATAAACAAGTGAATTTGGAATGTGGTTTCCCTGGACAATCACAAATGAGATATGATTCATATTCAAACTCGTACAACTTTGGGTGGAGAGATCATGCTAATTTTAGCTACGGGAATCCACAATTAAATCATCCCGTAACTAAAGATTATCCAAGTTATCAACAGTACAAGCAACCATATCCCCCTGAACAACAATCGGGCCAAACTTCTAAATCTGGTATGTCTCTAGAAGATATTGTTAAGTCTCTTGCCACTAACACTTTACAATTTCAACAGGAGACAAGGGCCAATATTCAAGAGACAAGGGCCAGAATCCAAAGTCTTAACATTCAAATGAGCCAAATGGTAACTTCAATTAATAAGCTAGAGGCACAAAGTTTGGAAAAACTACCATCTCAAACGATAGTAAATCCAAAAGAAAATGCAAGCACAATCGTTTTGAGAAGTGGTGAAGAGGTGGACATTCTAGTAAAAGAAGCACCACATCGTTAAAACAAGAGAAGAGAAAATAACGTTGCAAAGATGAACATTCATAATGACGACATAGTACCAAATGCACAAAAAAAATTTGGGCTTGATGGAAAAGATGGCATGAAAGTTGCCATTAGTGAATATATTGAGAAAAAGAATGTAGAATTAGCCTTAAGTACTTATTTATAGCAAGCAATTGTCGTGTGAAATGGCTTTACAAAAATGCAACATTCAGGTAACTTTCCTTATATTTCATTATCAACTTCTAACAAGTGATCTTTACCCTCTGTTTTGCAGACCTCTATTCAAAATGTAAAATCCATGCCTAGTTGCATCAAGTATGCATAGAGTCGAGCCAACGGCATATTAAACAAAGGCGCTGCTTGGGAGGCAACCCAAGGGGAGTTTGTTCTTATTCTTGCATTTTTGTTTACTTTTGCCTTTTTCTTTGCATTTAGCCTTACATTGGCGACAATTTTAGTTTAAGTGGGGGGATTTAAATTATTTTAAGCAGTTTTAGTTTTTTTTTCAAAAAAAATAAGTTTTTTTTTGGTTTTCAATAATGTTTTAGTTTTTTTCAAAAAAAGAAAGAAAGAAAAAACAGTTTTGTTTTTTTTTGTGTTTTCAATAATTTTTGGTTGTGTATGCCATGAACAAGATTCAACTGAGTTTGAAAAATTCATAACATAATTGAATAAGTACTCTTTTTCAACTTAGAATTAATTAGTCTAGCTATTTTTTTAATAATTGTAGTGACTAAATTTGGTAGACAAAAGCCGGTAGGTTTTGAGCCTTTAGACTGACACATCAGTCCCACTATTTTGATGAGAGATATTCTTACATAAATTTGTTTCTAGAACTTGTATTGATTATCTCAAGGTCACATCGACACATGCATACATGAACATGATTAAAGCCCTCTTTTTTTGCTACTTAAGCCAAATATCCTACCCTGAAATTATTTTTTCGTTGGTTGAACCCCTTTGAGCCTTATTGCTTCTATTTTTGTGAACCCATATTACAAGTTTTAACCCGAAAAAAAATCCTTACCCAAGCCGGAAATCTAGTGGAGCATTATGATATGTATGGGTGTACAAAAAAAGGGGTATCTAAATTTATAGTTTGCCTACATATTTTCATTCTCAATTCTTGTGTTCCATCATGATTCAGAAGGAAAAAAATGAGAAAAAAATGAAAAAAATGAGAAAAAAGAAAGAAAGAAAGAAGCAGTAAAAAAAGTGATGGAGAAATTACTTTTGATAACCATATTCATTATTCTTCCTAAAATTCCAATAAGGGGTATGTTGAATGCTTTGACGTCAAATTAAAAAAGCTACTGAATGGGGTGATTGTTTTCATTTTTTATACATTATGCACTTTAGTTAGATCATTTTTGCTCCAGTAGTTTTGATGGTTTTCGAGCTACACTCCCAAATATATCCTACCTTGATCCTAAGCCCCATTACAACCCATAAAAAGTCCTTATGATTTGTTTTATGCATGTGATCAAAGTGTTGGAGAATGAGAAGATATACAAGACTATGGTAGACCATTTTTGGAATGAATTTGAGCGAAACACGTACCCTTCAAATACATGAGAGTTGAGTGTTTATTTCCGTGAGGGTCTACCAATTTAGTTTACTCTTATCTTCAAAAAAGTACATACTACTAGTAATTAAAGTTGTCTAAGAATATATTTTCATGATATGTTATGAGTTTTGAAGAGCTTGGTTATTCTTTATTTATGGCATTACAACCTTGATTTTTGTTTAAAAAAATAAATAAATAAATTAGATTTTTTTGTCCGAGGACGAACAAAAGTTAAGTGTGGGAGAATTTGATGAGAACATAAAATGTTATATTTTTATCCCTTAATGTTCACCATTTTATGCTCATTTTATAACCAAGGTACTCATTATATTTATATTTTGTTTTGGGATGCAGTGGAGACACTATGTGCAAAATGGAGCTAAATTACAATTCGGACAGTTTTGACACCTTTTACCACAATGGGCATAACTTTCTCCTCCGAAAAGCAATTGAGGTGCTTCAAAACGATATGGAAAGCTAAGACAAAGGGCTATAACTTTCCTATTTTAGTTTTTTCGATATTCAGGCTGTATCATGGATGAAATCAGGCTTGAAGTTGGGTCAAAGATATTGTGAACAAAAATAGGAACCAAAATAACCATTTTTTCTACTTGTTCTATGACTTAGTCTTTTTTTGGTTGAGAAGTTGTAACTTATAGAGGATATGTAGGGAGATATTATGGGCTTGAAACAACTAATTTGGGTGTATAAAAGGGGTAGAAATCATGAGAAGAACACACAACACACAATTCTTCTTCTTCTTCTGCAACTTTCTTTCAAAGTTTTGATGAACATGTGCAGCTAAAATTCTTGTTGGTCGAAGTGTACGGAAGCCTTGGAATCAATGAAATTGTGAGATCTAAATTATTTTTATATCTTTGATATATACTATGAATATTGAATGTTTTCTATGCCAACTTTTATGATTGTTTTGTTTAATTACTAGGAGGCCTACTAGTTTATTATTCATTTCGATCTACCGCAAAATTAGATATCAAATCCGTAATTGTTTGATATTTCTAATTTGTGAAGCAACGAAGATTTAATGAACTGCTTTGTTTTAGTAGATCTTAGGAGAAAAATATTGACAAATTAAATGCAACCGCTTGTGTTTGTGTTATTTTGCTTTATCGATCTCTTTTGTTCTTTAAGAAATTGCTAGATTAAATCTTTAGCGCTTGTCTTAGATTATTTAGTAATTAAAGTTAATTAAGTCACTTGTATCTAATTAACTAACCCTAAGAGAGATATTAAGATATTTCTAACGGTAAATATTCAAAATATGATTTAATTTATGCTTGCATAATGATCATTTTATGATTTCCAAAGGTAAATGTTCACTGAGACCAATATTTGTTCCTTCGATTGATTTTAATTTAATTGTTTTTAGCTCTTCTTAAATTTTCTATTATCATATTCAGGACTCTCCCCCCTCCTTGTTCACATAACATAAAAATACACTAATTGCTCTTCTTGGGATCGATCCTTACTCTCACTTCTATAAATATTTTTAAGAGTAAATGTTTTATTTTTGGGTGCCTTACGACAACACCCACCAGTGTACATCTAGCTGTAGTAAACTGTTGGTTTATAACTCAATATGATATGGTATCGATACTCTATCAACTTATCCAATATGACATAAAGATAACTAATCAAAATAGGACAATAAGACATAGTTTTAAATAATTCGATAATCCACGCATACCTGAAATTACTTAACTTTAGGGTTAGTCTTGCCAGTGCGCTACTGCTGCAATGATCTGCAGTCTCCATAATTCAGATAAAGGGATAGTGCGCATCTACCTTACCATTGTAAGTCAACGAATATTCTTTCAACTAATCCATAGAATTTTCAAGATCTTATAAAATTAAACAAGTTGATTAGGATAGAAAAATGTAAGTACCTGTCCTTGAATGAAAGTATCAGTTTTAAAAATCAAACGATTGATTAGGAAGAAGATGATCGAAACAAGAGAAATATAATTTCTATTTTTATTTGTCTAATATTTAAGAGGAAGGGAATATATATAGATATATATATACTATATAATATCTATTATATATTATATATATTAATAATTATATATATATAATTTATATCTATATTTTTTTTTATATAT